>JARGYO010003208.1:0-99645 GCA_029206835.1 Rana muscosa
ATCACTGATGTACTGTGGATCATCACTGATGTACTATGGATCATCACCGATGTACTGTGGATCATCACTGATGTACTATAGTTCATCACTGATGTACTATGGGCTATCACTGGTGTACTATGGATCATCACTGGTGTACTATGGATCATCACTGGTGTACTATGGATCATCACTGATGTACTATGGACCATCCCTGATGTACTGTGGATCATCACTGATGTACTATAGTTCATCACTGATGTACTATGGGCCATCACTGGTGTACTATGGATCATAACTGGTGTACTATGGATCATCACTGATGTACTATGGACCATCCCTGATGTACTGTGGATCATCACTGATGTACTGTGGATCATCACTGATGTACTATGGATCATCACTGATGTACTATAGATCATCACTGATGTACTATAGATCATCACTGATGTACTATAGATCATCACTGATGTACTATGGACCATCACTGGTGTACTATGGATCATCACTGGTGTACTGTGGATCATCACTGGTGTACTATGGACCATCCCTGATGTACTGTGGATCATCACTGATATACTATGGATCATCACTGATGTACTATGGATCATCACTGATGTACTATAGTTCATCACTGATGTACTATGGGCCATCACTGGTGTACTATGGATCATCACTGGTGTACTATGGATCATCACTGATGTACTATGGACCATCACTGATGTACTGTGGATCATCACTGATGTACTATAGTTCATCACTGATGTACTATGGGCCATCACTGGTGTACTATGGATCATCACTGGTGTACTATGGATCATCACTGATGTACTATGGACCATCCCTGATGTACTGTGGATCATCACTGATGTACTATAGATCATCACTGATGTACTATGGGCCATCACTTGTGTACTATGGGCCATCACTGGTGTACTATGGATCATCACTGGTGTACTATGGATCATCACTGATGTACTATAGATCATCACTGATGTACTATAGTTCATCACTGATGTACTATAGATCATCACTGGTGTACTATAGATCATCACTGATGTACTATGGACCATCACTGGTGTACTATGGACCATCACTGGTGTACTATGGATCATCACTGGTGTACTGTGGATCATCACTGGTGTACTATGGACCATCCCTGAAGTACTGTGGATCATCACTGATGTACTGTGGATCATCACTGATGTACTATAGTTCATCACTGATGTACTATGGGCCATCACTGGTGTACTATGGATCATCACTGGTGTACTATGGATCATCACTGATGTACTATGGACCATCCCTGATGTACTGTGGATCATCACTGATGTACTGTGGATCATCACTGATGTACTATGGGCCATCACTGGTGTACTATGGATCATCACTGGTGTACTATGGGCCATCACTGGTGTACTATGGATCATCACTGATGTACTGTGGATCATCACTGATGTACTATAGTTCATCACTGATGTACTATGGGCCATCACTGGTGTACTATGGATCATCACTGGTGTACTATGGATCATCACTGGTGTACTGTGGATCATCACTGGTGTACTATGGACCATCCCTGATGTACTGTGGATCATCACTGATGTACTGTGGATCATCACTGATATACTGTGGGCCATCACTGGTGTACTATGGATCATCACTGGTGTACTATGGATCATCACTGATGTACTATGGACCATCCCTGATGTACTGTGGATCATCACTGATGTACTGTGGATCATCACTGATGTACTATGGATCATCACTGATGTACTGTGGATCATCACTGATGTACTATAGTTCATCACTGATGTACTATGGCCATCACTGGTGTACTATGGATCATCACTGGTGTACTATGGATCATCACTGATGTACTATGGGCCATCACTGGTGTACTATGGATCATCACTGGTGTACTATGGATCATCACTGATGTACTATAGATCATCACTGATGTACTATAGCTCATCACTGATGTACTATGGACCATCACTGATGTACTATAGATCATCACTGATGTACTATGGACCATCACTGGTGTACTATGGATCATCACTGGTGTACTGTGGATCATCACTGGTGTACTATGGACATCACTGATGTACTGTGGATCATCACTGATGTACTATAGTTCATCACTGATGTACTATGGGCCATCACTGGTGTACTATGGATCATCACTGGTGTACTATGGATCATCACTGATGTACTATGGACCATCCCTGATGTACTGTGGATCATCACTGATGTACTGTGGATCATCACTGATGTACTATGGATCATCACTGATGTACTGTGGATCATCACTGATGTACTATAGTTCATCACTGATGTACTATGGGCCATCACTGGTGTACTATGGATCATCCACTGGTGTACTATGGATCATCACTGATGTACTATGGACCATCCCTGATGTACTGTGGATCATCACTGATGTACTATAGTCATCACTGATGTACTATGGGCCATCACTGGTGTACTATGGATCATCACTGGTGTACTATGGATCATCACTGATGTACTATGGACCATCCCTGATGTACTGTGGATCATCACTGATGTACCAGTGGATCATCACTATGTACTATGGATCATCACTGATGTACTATGGGCCATCACTGGTGTACTATGGGCCATCACTGGTGTACTATGGATCATCACTGGTGTACTATGGACCATCACTGACGTACTATGGACCATCACTGATGTACTATGACCATCACTGATGTACTATGGATCATCACTGATATACTGTGGACCATCCCTGATGTACTGTGGATCATCACTGATGTACTGTGGATCATCACTGAAGTATTGTGGATCATCACTGATGTACTGTGGATCATCACTGATGTACCTGTGTATCATAACTGATGTATTGTGGATCATCACTGATGTACTATAGATCATCACTGATGTACTATAGATCATCGACTGATGTACTATGGACCATCACTGATGTACTATAGATCATCACTGATGTACTATGGACCATCACTGGTGTACTATGGATCATCACTGGTGTACTGTGGATCATCACTGGTGTACTATGGACCATCCCTGATGTACTGTGGATCATCACTGATGTACTGTGGATCATCACTGATGTACTATAGTTCATCACTGATGTACTATGGGCCATCACTGGTGTACTATGGATCATCACTGGTGTACTATGGATCATCACTGGTGTACTGTGGATCATCACTGGTGTACTATGGACCATCCCTGAAGTACTGTGGATCATCACTGATGTACTGTGGATCATCACTGATGTACTATAGTTCATCACTGATGTACTATGGGCCATCACTGGTGTACTATGGATCATCACTGGTGTACTATGGATCATCACTGATGTACTATGGACCATCCCTGATGTACTGTGGATCATCACTGATGTACTGTGGATCATCACTGATGTACTATGGGCCATCACTGGTGTACTATGGATCATCACTGGTGTACTATGGGCCATCACTGGTGTACTATGGATCATCACTGATGTACTGTGGATCATCACTGATGTACTATAGTTCATCACTGATGTACTATGGGCCATCACTGGTGTACTATGGATCATCACTGGTGTACTATGGATCATCACTGGTGTACTGTGGATCATCACTGGTGTACTATGGACCATCCCTGATGTACTGTGGATCATCACTGATGTACTGTGGATCATCACTGATATACTGTGGGCCATCACTGGTGTACTATGGATCATCACTGGTGTACTATGGATCATCACTGATGTACTATGGACCATCCCTGATGTACTGTGGATCATCACTGATGTACTGTGGATCATCACTGATGTACTATGGATCATCACTGATGTACTGTGGATCATCACTGATGTACTATAGTTCATCACTGATGTACTATGGGCCATCACTGGTGTACTATGGATCATCACTGGTGTACTATGGATCATCACTGATGTACTATGGGCCATCACTGGTGTACTATGGATCATCACTGGTGTACTATGGATCATCACTGATGTACTATAGATCATCACTGATGTACTATAGCTCATCACTGATGTACTATGGACCATCACTGATGTACTATAGATCATCACTGATGTACTATGGACCATCACTGGTGTACTATGGATCATCACTGATGTACTGTGGATCATCACTGGTGTACTATGGACCATCCCTGATGTACTGTGGATCATCACTGATGTACTGTGGATCATCACTGATGTACTATAGTTCATCACTGATGTACTATGGGCCATCACTGGTGTACTATGGATCATCACTTGTGTACTATGGATCATCACTGATGTAATATGGACCATCCCTGATGTACTGTGGATCATCACTGATGTACTGTGGATCATCACTGATGTACTATGGATCATCACCGATGTACTGTGGATCATCACTGATGTACTATAGTTCATCACTGATGTACTATAGATCATCACTGGTGTACTATGGATCATCACTGGTGTACTATGGATCATCACTGATGTACTATGGGCCATCACTGGTGTACTATGGATCATCACTGGTGTACTATGGATCATCACTGATGTAATATGGACCATCCCTGATGTACTGTGGATCATCACTGATGTACTGTGGATCATCACTGATGTACTATGGATCATCACCGATGTACTGTGGATCATCACTGATGTACTATAGATCATCACTGATGTACTATAGCTCATCACTGATGTACTATGGACCATCACTGATGTACTATAGATCATCACTGATGTACTATGGACCATCACTGGTGTACTATGGATCATCACTGGTGTACTGTGGATCATCACTGGTGTACTATGGACCATCCCTGATGTACTGTGGATCATCACTGATGTACTGTGGATCATCACTGATGTACTATAGTTCATCACTGATGTACTATGGGCCATCACTGGTGTACTATGGATCATCACTGGTGTACTATGGATCATCACTGATGTAATATGGACCATCCCTGATGTACTGTGGATCATCACTGATGTACTGTGGATCATCACTGATGTACTATGGATCATCACCGATGTACTGTGGATCATCACTGATGTACTATAGTTCATCACTGATGTACTATGGGCTATCACTGGTGTACTATGGATCATCACTGGTGTACTATGGATCATCACTGGTGTACTATGGATCATCACTGATGTACTATGGACCATCCCTGATGTACTGTGGATCATCACTGATGTACTATAGTTCATCACTGATGTACTATGGGCCATCACTGGTGTACTATGGATCATCACTGGTGTACTATGGATCATCACTGATGTACTATGGACCATCCCTGATGTACTGTGGATCATCACTGATGTACTGTGGATCATCACTGATGTACTATGGATCATCACTGATGTACTATAGATCATCACTGATGTACTATAGATCATCACTGATGTACTATAGATCATCACTGATGTACTATGGACCATCACTGGTGTACTATGGATCATCACTGGTGTACTGTGGATCATCACTGGTGTACTATGGACCATCCCTGATGTACTGTGGATCATCACTGATATACTATGGATCATCACTGATGTACTATGGATCATCACTGATGTACTATAGTTCATCACTGATGTACTATGGGCCATCACTGGTGTACTATGGATCATCACTGGTGTACTATGGATCATCACTGATGTACTATGGACCATCACTGATGTACTGTGGATCATCACTGATGTACTATAGTTCATCACTGATGTACTATGGGCCATCACTGGTGTACTATGGATCATCACTGGTGTACTATGGATCATCACTGATGTACTATGGACCATCCCTGATGTACTGTGGATCATCACTGATGTACTATAGATCATCACTGATGTACTATGGGCCATCACTGGTGTACTATGGGCCATCACTGGTGTACTATGGATCATCACTGGTGTACTATGGATCATCACTGATGTACTATAGATCATCACTGATGTACTATAGTTCATCACTGATGTACTATAGATCATCACTGGTGTACTATAGATCATCACTGATGTACTATGGACCATCACTGGTGTACTATGGACCATCACTGGTGTACTATGGATCATCACTGGTGTACTGTGGATCATCACTGGTGTACTATGGACCATCCCTGAAGTACTGTGGATCATCACTGATGTACTGTGGATCATCACTGATGTACTATAGTTCATCACTGATGTACTATGGGCCATCACTGGTGTACTATGGATCATCACTGGTGTACTATGGATCATCACTGATGTACTATGGACTATCCCTGATGTACTGTGGATCATCACTGATGTACTGTGGATCATCACTGATGTACTATGGGCCATCACTGGTGTACTATGGATCATCACTGGTGTACTATGGGCCATCACTGGTGTACTATGGATCATCACTGATGTACTGTGGATCATCACTGATGTACTATAGTTCATCACTGATGTACTATGGGCCATCAATGGTGTACTATGGATCATCACTGGTGTACTATGGATCATCACTGGTGTACTGTGGATCATCACTGGTGTACTATGGACCATCCCTGATGTACTGTGGATCATCACTGATGTACTGTGGATCATCACTGATATACTGTGGGCCATCACTGGTGTACTATGGATCATCACTGGTGTACTATGGATCATCACTGATGTACTATGGACCATCCCTGATGTACTGTGGATCATCACTGATGTACTGTGGATCATCACTGATGTACTATGGATCATCACTGATGTACTGTGGATCATCACTGATGTACTATAGTTCATCACTGATGTACTATGGGCCATCACTGGTGTACTATGGATCATCACTGGTGTACTATGGATCATCACTGATGTACTATGGGCCATCACTGGTGTACTATGGATCATCACTGGTGTACTATGGATCATCACTGATGTACTATAGATCATCACTGATGTACTATAGCTCATCACTGATGTACTATGGACCATCACTGATGTACTATAGATCATCACTGATGTACTATGGACCATCACTGGTGTACTATGGATCATCACTGGTGTACTGTGGATCATCACTGGTGTACTATGGACCATCCCTGATGTACTGTGGATCATCACTGATGTACTGTGGATCATCACTGATGTACTATAGTTCATCACTGATGTACTATGGGCCATCACTGGTGTACTATGGATCATCACTGGTGTACTATGGATCATCACTGATGTACTATGGACCATCCCTGATGTACTGTGGATCATCACTGATGTACTGTGGATCATCACTGATGTACTATGGATCATCACTGATGTACTGTGGATCATCACTGATGTACTATAGTTCATCACTGATGTACTATGGGCCATCACTGGTGTACTATGGATCATCACTGGTGTACTATGGATCATCACTGATGTACTATGGACCATCCCTGATGTACTGTGGATCATCACTGATGTACTATAGTTCATCACTGATGTACTATGGGCCATCACTGGTGTACTATGGATCATCACTGGTGTACTATGGATCATCACTGATGTACTATGGACCATCCCTGATGTACTGTGGATCATCACTGATGTACTGTGGATCATCACTGATGTACTATGGATCATCACTGATGTACTATGGGCCATCACTGGTGTACTATGGGCCATCACTGGTGTACTATGGATCATCACTGGTGTACTATGGACCATCACTGATGTACTATGGACCATCACTGATGTACTATGGATCATCACTGATATACTGTGGACCATCCCTGATGTACTGTGGATCATCACTGATGTACTGTGGATCATCACTGAAGTATTGTGGATCATCACTGATGTACTGTGGATCATCACTGATGTACTGTGTATCATAACTGATGTATTGTGGATCATCACTGATGTACTATAGATCATCACTGATGTACTATAGATCATCACTGATGTACTATGGACCATCACTGATGTACTATAGATCATCACTGATGTACTATGGACCATCACTGCTGTACTATGGATCATCACTGGTGTACTGTGGATCATCACTGGTGTACTATGGACCATCCCTGATGTACTGTGGATCATCACTGATGTACTGTGGATCATCACTGATGTACTATAGTTCATCACTGATGTACTATGGGCCATCACTGGTGTACTATGGATCATCACTGGTGTACTATGGACCATCACTGGTGTACTATGGATCATCACTGGTGTACTGTGGATCATCACTGGTGTACTATGGACCATCCCTGATGAACTGTGGATCATCACTGATGTACTGTGGATCATCACTGATGTACTATAGTTCATCACTGATGTACTATGGGCCATCACTGGTGTACTATGGATCATCACTGGTGTACTATGGATCATCACTGATGTACTATGGACCATCCCTGATGTACTGTGGATCATCACTGATGTACTGTGGATGATCACTGATGTACTATGGATCATCACTGATGTACTGTGGATCATCACTGATGTACTATGGGCCATCACTGGTGTACTATGGGCCATCACTGGTGTACTATGGATCATCACTGATGTACTATGGATCATCACTGATGTACTATGGACCATCACTGATGTACTATGGGCCATCACTGGTGTACTATGGATCATCACCGATGTACTGTGGACCATCACTGATGTACTGTGGATCATCACTGATGTACTGTGGATCATCACTGATGTACTATGGATCATCACTGATGTACTATGGATCATCACTGGTGTACTGTGGATCATCACTGGTGTACTATGGACCATCCCTGATGTACTGTGGATCATCACTGATATACTATGGATCATCACTGATGTACTATGGATCATCACTGATGTACTATAGTTCATCACTGATGTACTATGGGCCATCACTGGTGTACTATGGATCATCACTGGTGTACTATGGATCATCACTGATGTACTATGGACCATCACTGATGTACTGTGGATCATCACTGATGTACTATAGTTCATCACTGATGTACTATGGGCCATCACTGGTGTACTATGGATCATCACTGGTGTACTATGGATCATCACTGATGTACTATGGACCATCCCTGATGTACTGTGGATCATCACTGATGTACTATAGATCATCACTGATGTACTATGGGCCATCACTGGTGTACTATGGGCCATCACTGGTGTACTATGGATCATCACTGGTGTACTATGGATCATCACTGATGTACTATAGATCATCACTGATGTACTATAGTTCATCACTGATGTACTATAGATCATCACTGGTGTACTATAGATCATCACTGATGTACTATGGACCATCACTGGTGTACTATGGACCATCACTGGTGTACTATGGATCATCACTGGTGTACTGTGGATCATCACTGGTGTACTATGGACCATCCCTGAAGTACTGTGGATCATCACTGATGTACTGTGGATCATCACTGATGTACTATATGTCAGGGTCACCTGTGGCCAGGTGACAGATGCACACCGTAGGGGGACAGGAGTGCACCGCGAGGTAGTGAACCCTATGGCTGGCTTCTGTGGATAGGAAACTGGGTGGTTGTGGAAAGCGGGACCAGAGGAGCACAACCGGGATCCCAACGGAAGCGAGAGCCAAGATTCCCCAGGGCGCGGAGTCTAAGACCCAGCTGGTCTTCTCCAGGGCCTCTAGTGGTGAGGATGTTACGCTGCAGGCTGGGACCAGGTCGCGGCCCCTGGAGTTTCCTAGCTCACGCCCCGTAGGATAAGGGGAAGCAGCAGCACACGATAGAGAGAACCGAATAACAAGCCGAAGGTCAGGGGCCACAAGCAGACAAGGATAACGAAGAACGAGCAGAAGGTCAAGGGTCACGAGTAGACAGGGATGGTCGGGGACAAGCCAATAACGTAACAGAGAGACAGACGTAGCACACGGCAGGCAGGAACCCAAACACACAATGCCTAACAAACACGTTGATCAGCAAAGCAGGCTTGCAGTGCACAGGTTAATATAGTGTTCAGTGATAGGGCCTGGGGTGGAGTCAGGCTGGGAGGAGATTATAAAGGAAGCCAGGTGAAGGAGGTCTGGTCTCTAGATGAACACATGAGGAGGAAGGTAAGATGGCAGACAGACATTAATGCATATCCATGACAGTACCCTCCCTCTTACGAGGCCTCCCCCTTCCCCGCCTGGGCCCAGGTTTAGAGGGAAACTTCAGATGAAACTCCTTTAACAGACGAGGTGCAAAGACCTCAGATGCAGTGATCCAAGACCTCTCCTCAGGACCAAACCCTTTCCAATGAACGAGGTACTGAAGAACGCCTTTACAGAGTCGGGAGTCCAGAATTTGACTGATCTCGTACTCCTGATTATCCTCCGAGACAGGCGCTACGGTAGGAAGAGGACGAGAGAATTTATTGAGGACTAAAGGCTTTAGAAGAGCAACATGAAAGGAGTTAGTGATTTTAAGGCTCTTAGGAATCTGGAGTTTGAAACAAACCGGATTCAGTTTAGCAGTTACCGTGTATGGACCGATGAATCGTGGAGCAAACTTCAGAGAAGGAACTCGGAGCTTGATGTTCCTGGTAGAGAGCCAGACTTTGTCCCCTGGCTGAAGAGAAGGCGGTTTACGCCTGCGGCGGTCGGCAAAGCCTTTGAATTTTTCAGCAGCTGCCCGGAGGGAATCATGAACGTGACCCCAAACGGAATTGAGAGACTCCTGAACCGAAGCCAAAGCTGGAATGTCTGGAGAACAGATCATAGGAAGAGGAAGTTGAGGGTGTTTTCCATAAACTGTGAAAAAGGGTGTCTTCTGCGAACTGGTATTCACATGATTGTTATGGGAGAATTCTGCCCACGGGAGTAGAGAGGACCAATCGTCATGGTGAGAAGACACAAAGGTGCGAAGAAAGACCTCTAACTCCTGATTAACCCTCTCAGTCTGTCCATTGGATTGGGGATGGTAAGAAGAAGAAAAATCCAAGACAATATTGAGGGATTTGCAAAAGGCTCTCCAAAAACGAGACGTGAATTGGACTCCCCTGTCGGAAACAATATGAGAAGGGACCCCATGTAGGCGGAGAATTTCTCGAATGAAAATGGGAACCAAGGCAGGGGCAGAAGGAAGACCAGGAAGAGGAACAAAATGAGCCATCTTGGAGAATCGATCGATTACCACCCAAATGACTGTATTATTCTCAGACAGTGGGAGATCGGTGATAAAATCCATGGCAATATGGGCCCAGGGTTCCTTAGGAATAGGCAAGGGCATGAGGAGACCAGCAGGAGCTTGTGTGGAGGATTTGGACTGAGCACAGACATGACAAGCTTTAACGTAGTCTTTGACGTCTGAGCGGAGATTAGGCCACCAGTAGTGACGACTGATGAGTAGGAAGGATCGGAGGAATCCAGAATGCCCTGCCACCTTGGAATCATGTCCCCAACGAAGGATCTTAGCTCTTAGCTCAGTGGGGACAAAGGTCTTACCAGGCGGAATTTTAGACTTCAGGGTGGTAGAGTGGGCAACAATGCATGAGGTGGGAATGATCGGCTCAGGTTCAGGGGCGGACTCCTCGTCCAAAGTGTCAAATGACCTAGAGAGCGCATCAGCCCGACCGTTGCAGGAACCAGGTTTGTAGGTAATCGTGAAATTAAAACGGGCAAAGAAGAGACTCCACCTGGCCTGTCTAGGATTCAGACGTTTAGCATTCTGTAGATACTGTAAATTCTTGTGATCGGTAAAGATCGTTATGGAGTGAGGGGAACCCTCCAAGAGATGACGCCACTCCTCTAATGCCAATTTAATTGCGAGAAGTTCCCGATCACCGATGGCATAATTCCTCTCTGCCTGAGAAAATTTTTTGGAGAAGAACGCACATGGTTGGCGTCTCTTCTCAAAGATTTGAAGAAGCACAGCTCCCACCCCCATTGAGGAAGCGTCCACTTCAATAAAAAATGCATTCCCAGGATTTGGTCTCCTCAAGAGGGGGCCAGAAACAAAGGCCTGTTTCAGGTTGTGAAATGCAGAGACAGCTTCGGGAGGCCAGTCTCTGGCATTCACACCCTTCTTGGTCAAAGCGATAATAGGCGCGGCAATGGAAGAGTAATTCCTTATGAACTGCCTATAATAATTAGTGAAGCCAAGAAAGCGCTGTGTGGCCTTGAGGCTAGCAGGAAGAGGCCAGTTGGTGATAGCCAAGACCTTCCCAGGGTCCATACGAAGCCCCGAACATGAGACAAAGCACCCCAAAAACAGGACCTCAGAACATTCAAAGGAACATTTCTCCAGCTTGGCATAGAGATTGTTCTCTCTAAGACGTTGAAGTACAGTGCGGACATGGTTTCTGTGGACGAGCAGATTTTCAGAAAAGATCAGAATGTCATCCAGATAGATGACAACAAACTGGTACAGCAGATCTCTGAAGATTTCATTGACAAAGTTTTGAAACACGGCTGGAGCATTACACAGACCAAAAGGCATCACCAGATATTCGTAATGCCCGTCTCTAGTGTTAAATGCAGTCTTCCATTCGTCACCCTCCCGTATTCGAATGAGATTGTACGCGCCTCTGAGATCCAACTTGGTGAAAATGGAGGCACCCTTCAACCTATCGAATAGCTCAGATATTAAGGGTAAGGGGTATCGATTTTTAATAGTAACCGCATTTAAACCCCGATAATCGATGCAGGGTCTTAAGGTACCATCCTTTTTGGCAACAAAAAAGAACCCTGCCCCTGCAGGCGATGAGGATTTCCGGATGAACCCTCTCTCCAGATTCTCTGCTACATACTCCGACATGGCCTGGGTCTCTGGGATGGACAGAGGGTAGGTACGACCCCTGGGTAGAGTTGCTCCGGGGACAAGATCAATAGCACAGTCAAAAGACCTGTGGGGAGGAAGCACCTCAGCTGATTTTTTACAGAACACATCCCGGTAATCGCTGTATGCGGCGGGAAGATCAGAAGAAACAGAAGTGGCAGCAACCGGAAGACTCTCCTTGGGGGTCACCTTGAGAAGACACGACGAGAAACATGAGGAACCCCAGGCCAGGATCTGCCCAGAGACCCAGTCCACATGTGGAGAGTGGAGCTGTAGCCAAGGGAGGCCCAATACAACTGGGGTAGAGGCCTTGGGTAGAATAAGAAAGGATATCCACTCCTGGTGGAGAATCCCTACCGACATCCTAATGGGTAGCGTCTGGAAGCGAATAGGGCCCCCTGGGAGAACAGTGCCATCAATTGCCGAGACTACCAATGGGGTAGTGAGAGGTGAAAGGGTAAGCTTCATAGAAGAAGCAGTTCTCCAATCCATGAAATTGCCGGCAGCCCCGGAATCCAGGTATGCAAGGGTTGACTGAGGAGAAGTGCCTACATGAAGGGACACCGGCAAGAGCAGGCGAGAAGGTGATGTTTCTGGGTCCAATACTCCACCTTCCAAATGTATTAGACCCGAGCGTTTCCCGGACGAAGCGAGCAGGAGTCACGAAAATGACCCTTGCCCCCACAATAGAGGCACAAGCCCAGAGTTCTGCGCCTAGCACGTTCTTCGGGGGTTAGTCTGGTCCGGCCCAGCTGCATAGGTTCTTCAGCAGGTAGAGGATGCTCCACGGAATGAAGGGAGGGGAGCTCAGACTGGCTAGGACCCAGAGAGTGCTGGCGTCTTTTTTCTAAGGACCTCTCTTGAAAACGAATGTCGATCTGGTTGCATAATGAAATTACATCGTCCAGACCGACGGGAATGGCTCTTCCCGCTAATTCGTCTTTCACTCGGTCAGAGAGGCCATGTAAAAAGGTAGCGACCAGGGCCTCATTATTCCAGCTCAATTCAGCTGTGTGGATACGGAACTGAAGAGCATATTGCCCCACTGAACTAGATTCTTGGCGAAGACGTAAGACAGCACTAGCCGCTGAAGAAGCCCGAGCCGGCTCTTCGAAGATATTACGAAAGAGCTTCAAGAATTCGGACAGACTGGAAACCACCGGATCGTTCCTCTCCCACAGGGGGGCAGCCCAGGCCAAAGCTTCACCGGAGAGGAGGGAAATGATATAGGCTACCTTAGCCCGGTCAGATAGGAAGCTTTGAGGCTGAAGCTCAAAATGAATAGTGCATTGGCTGAGAAACCCCCTGCAGGCCTTGGAGTCCCCAGAGAAACGGAACGGAGCTGGCAATCTTAGTGAGTGTGAGGCTGCGACTGGTGCGATAGGTACAGCCGCTGGTTGTACTTGGGGTTGCGGATTCGGGGTTCCCAAGGAGACCTGAAGCTGCTCGAATCGAGAAGCCAGATCCTGGAGGAATCGCATCACCTGGGTCTGATTTGATTCCTGGGTCTCAAGTCTGCGAACTATGCCCTGCAATGGATCATCCGCGGGAAGCGGGATGTCAGCCGGGTTCATGGCTGATCAAACTGTCAGGGTCACCTGTGGCCAGGTGACAGATGCACACCGTAGGGGGACAGGAGTGCACCGCGAGGTAGTGAACCCTATGGCTGGCTTCTGTGGATAGGAAACTGGGTGGTTGTGGAAAGCGGGACCAGAGGAGCACAACCGGGATCCCAACGGAAGCGAGAGCCAAGATTCCCCAGGGCGCGGAGTCTAAGACCCAGCTGGTCTTCTCCAGGGCCTCTAGTGGTGAGGATGTTACGCTGCAGGCTGGGACCAGGTCGCGGCCCCTGGAGTTTCCTAGCTCACGCCCCGTAGGATAAGGGGAAGCAGCAGCACACGATAGAGAGAACCGAATAACAAGCCGAAGGTCAGGGGCCACAAGCAGACAAGGATAACGAAGAACGAGCCGAAGGTCAAGGGTCACGAGCAGACAGGGATGGTCGGGGACAAGCCAATAACGTAACAGAGAGACAGACGTAGCACACGGCAGGCAGGAACCCAAACACACAATGCCTAACAAACACGTTGATCAGCAAAGCAGGCTTGCAGTGCACAGGTTAATATAGTGTTCAGTGATAGGGCCTGGGGTGGAGTCAGGCTGGGAGGAGATTATAAAGGAAGCCAGGTGAAGGAGGTCTGGTCTCTAGATGAACACATGAGGAGGAAGGTAAGATGGCAGACAGACATTAATGCATATCCATGACACTATAGTTCATCACTGATGTACTATGGGCCATCACTGGTGTACTATGGATCATCACTGGTGTACTATGGATCATCACTGATGTACTATGGACCATCCCTGATGTACTGTGGATCATCACTGATGTACTGTGGATCATCACTGATGTACTATGGGCCATCACTGGTGTACTATGGATCATCACTGGTGTACTATGGGCCATCACTGGTGTACTATGGATCATCACTGATGTACTATAGATCATCACTGATGTACTATAGCTCATCACTGATGTACTATGGACCATCACTGATGTACTATAGATCATCACTGATGTACTATGGACCATCACTGGTGTACTATGGATCATCACTGGTGTACTGTGGATCATCACTGGTGTACTATGGACCATCCCTGATGTACTGTGGATCATCACTGATGTACTGTGGATCATCACTGATGTACTATAGTTCATCACTGATGTACTATGGGCCATCACTGGTGTACTATGGATCATCACTGGTGTACTATGGATCATCACTGATGTAATATGGACCATCCCTGATGTACTGTGGATCATCACTGATGTACTGTGGATCATCACTGATGTACTATGGATCATCACCGATGTACTGTGGATCATCACTGATGTACTATAGTTCATCACTGATGTACTATGGGCTATCACTGGTGTACTATGGATCATCACTGATGTACTATAGATCATCACTGATGTACTATGGGCCATCACTGGTGTACTATGGGCCATCACTGGTGTACTATGGATCATCACTGGTGTACTATGGATCATCACTGATGTACTATAGATCATCACTGATGTACTATAGTTCATCACTGATGTACTATAGATCATCACTGGTGTACTATAGATCATCACTGATGTACTATGGACCATCACTGGTGTACTATGGACCATCACTGGTGTACTATGGATCATCACTGGTGTACTGTGGATCATCACTGGTGTACTATGGACCATCCCTGAAGTACTGTGGATCATCACTGATGTACTGTGGATCATCACTGATGTACTATAGTTCATCACTGATGTACTATGGGCCATCCCTGGTGTACTATGGATCATCACTGGTGTACTATGGATCATCACTGATGTACTATGGACCATCCCTGATGTACTGTGGATCATCACTGATGTACTGTGGATCATCACTGATGTACTATGGGCCATCACTGGTGTACTATGGATCATCACTGGTGTACTATGGGCCATCACTGGTGTACTATGGATCATCACTGATGTACTGTGGATCATCACTGATGTACTATAGTTCATCACTGATGTACTATAGATCATCACTGGTGTACTATGGATCATCACTGGTGTACTATGGATCATCACTGATGTACTATGGGCCATCACTGGTGTACTATGGATCATCACTGGTGTACTATGGATCATCACTGATGTAATATGGACCATCCCTGATGTACTGTGGATCATCACTGATGTACTGTGGATCATCACTGATGTACTATGGATCATCACCGATGTACTGTGGATCATCACTGATGTACTATAGATCATCACTGATGTACTATAGCTCATCACTGATGTACTATGGACCATCACTGATGTACTATAGATCATCACTGATGTACTATGGACCATCACTGGTGTACTATGGATCATCACTGGTGTACTGTGGATCATCACTGGTGTACTATGGACCATCCCTGATGTACTGTGGATCATCACTGATGTACTGTGGATCATCACTGATGTACTATAGTTCATCACTGATGTACTATGGGCCATCACTGGTGTACTATGGATCATCACTGGTGTACTATGGATCATCACTGATGTAATATGGACCATTCCTGATGTACTGTGGATCATCACTGATGTACTGTGGATCATCACTGATGTACTATGGATCATCACCGATGTACTGTGGATCATCACTGATGTACTATAGTTCATCACTGATGTACTATGGGCTATCACTGGTGTACTATGGATCATCACTGGTGTACTATGGATCATCACTGGTGTACTATGGATCATCACTGATGTACTATGGACCATCCCTGATGTACTGTGGATCATCACTGATGTACTATAGTTCATCACTGATGTACTATGGGCCATCACTGGTGTACTATGGATCATCACTGGTGTACTATGGATCATCACTGATGTACTATGGACCATCCCTGATGTACTGTGGATCATCACTGATGTACTGTGGATCATCACTGATGTACTATGGATCATCACTGATGTACTATAGATCATCACTGATGTACTATAGATCATCACTGATGTACTATAGATCATCACTGATGTACTATGGACCATCACTGGTGTACTATGGATCATCACTGGTGTACTGTGGATCATCACTGGTGTACTATGGACCATCCCTGATTTACTGTGGATCATCACTGATATACTATGGATCATCACTGATGTACTATGGATCATCACTGATGTACTATAGTTCATCACTGATGTACTATGGGCCATCACTGGTGTACTATGGATCATCACTGGTGTACTATGGATCATCACTGATGTACTATGGACCATCACTGATGTACTGTGGATCATCACTGATGTACTATAGTTCATCACTGATGTACTATGGGCCATCACTGGTGTACTATGGATCATCACTGGTGTACTATGGATCATCACTGATGTACTATGGACCATCCCTGATGTACTGTGGATCATCACTGATGTACTATAGATCATCACTGATGTACTATGGGCCATCACTGGTGTACTATGGGCCATCACTGGTGTACTATGGATCATCACTGGTGTACTATGGATCATCACTGATGTACTATAGATCATCACTGATGTACTATAGTTCATCACTGATGTACTATAGATCATCACTGGTGTACTATAGATCATCACTGATGTACTATGGACCATCACTGGTGTACTATGGACCATCACTGGTGTACTATGGATCATCACTGGTGTACTGTGGATCATCACTGGTGTACTATGGACCATCCCTGAAGTACTGTGGATCATCACTGATGTACTGTGGATCATCACTGATGTACTATAGTTCATCACTGATGTACTATGGGCCATCACTGGTGTACTATGGATCATCACTGGTGTACTATGGATCATCACTGATGTACTATGGACCATCCCTGATGTACTGTGGATCATCACTGATGTACTGTGGATCATCACTGATGTACTATGGGCCATCACTGGTGTACTATGGATCATCACTGGTGTACTATGGGCCATCACTGGTGTACTATGGATCATCACTGATGTGCTGTGGATCATCACTGATGTACTATAGTTCATCACTGATGTACTATGGGCCATCACTGGTGTACTATGGATCATCACTGGTGTACTATGGATCATCACTGGTGTACTGTGGATCATCACTGGTGTACTATGGACCATCACTGGTGTACTATGGATCATCACTGATGTAATATGGACCATCCCTGATATACTGTGGATCATCACTGATGTACTGTGGATCATCACTGATGTACTATGGATCATCACCGATGTACTGTGGATCATCACTGATGTACTGTGGATCATCACTGATGTACTGTGGATCATCACTGATGTACTATGGATCATCACTGATGTACTGTGGATCATCACTGATGTACTATAGTTCATCACTGATGTACTATGGATCATCACTGGTGTACTGTGGATCATCACTGGTGTACTATGGACCATCCCTGATGTACTGTGGATCATCACTGATGTACTGTGGATCATCACTGATGTACTATAGTTCATCACTGATGTACTATGGGCCATCACTGGTGTACTATGGATCATCACTGGTGTACTATGGATCATCACTGATGTAATATGGACCATCCCTGATGTACTGTGGATCATCACTGATGTACTGTGGATCATCACTGATGTACTATGGATCATCACCGATGTACTGTGGATCATCACTGATGTACTATAGTTCATCACTGATGTACTATGGGCTATCACTGGTGTACTATGGATCATCACTGGTGTACTATGGATCATCACTGGTGTACTATGGATCATCACTGATGTACTATGGACCATCCCTGATGTACTGTGGATCATCACTGATGTACTATAGTTCATCACTGATGTACTATGGGCCATCACTGGTGTACTATGGATCATCACTGGTGTACTATGGATCATCACTGATGTACTATGGACCATCCCTGATGTACTGTGGATCATCACTGATGTACTGTGGATCATCACTGATGTACTATGGATCATCACTGATGTACTATAGATCATCACTGATGTACTATAGATCATCACTGATGTACTATAGATCATCACTGATGTACTATGGACCATCACTGGTGTACTATGGATCATCACTGGTGTACTGTGGATCATCACTGGTGTACTATGGACCATCCCTGATGTACTGTGGATCATCACTGATATACTATGGATCATCACTGATGTACTATGGATCATCACTGATGTACTATAGTTCATCACTGATGTACTATGGGCCATCACTGGTGTACTATGGATCATCACTGGTGTACTATGGATCATCACTGATGTACTATGGACCATCACTGATGTACTGTGGATCATCACTGATGTACTATAGTTCATCACTGATGTACTATGGGCCATCACTGGTGTACTATGGATCATCACTGGTGTACTATGGATCATCACTGATGTACTATGGACCATCCCTGATGTACTGTGGATCATCACTGATGTACTATAGATCATCACTGATGTACTATGGGCCATCACTGGTGTACTATGGGCCATCACTGGTGTACTATGGATCATCACTGGTGTACTATGGATCATCACTGATGTACTATAGTTCATCACTGATGTACTATAGATCATCACTGGTGTACTATAGATCATCACTGATGTACTATGGACCATCACTGGTGTACTATGGACCATCACTGGTGTACTATGGATCATCACTGGTGTACTGTGGATCATCACTGGTGTACTATGGACCATCCCTGAAGTACTGTGGATCATCACTGATGTACTGTGGATCATCACTGATGTACTATAGTTCATCACTGATGTACTATGGGCCATCACTGGTGTACTATGGATCATCACTGGTGTACTATGGATCATCACTGATGTACTATGGACCATCCCTGATGTACTGTGGATCATCACTGATGTACTGTGGATCATCACTGATGTACTATGGGCCATCACTGGTGTACTATGGATCATCACTGGTGTACTATGGGCCATCACTGGTGTACTATGGATCATCACTGATGTACTGTGGATCATCACTGATGTACTATAGTTCATCACTGATGTACTATGGGCCATCACTGGTGTACTATGGATCAGCACTGGTGTACTATGGATCATCACTGGTGTACTGTGGATCATCACTGGTGTACTATGGACCATCCCTGATGTACTGTGGATCATCACTGATGTACTGTGGATCATCACTGATATACTGTGGGCCATCACTGGTGTACTATGGATCATCACTGGTGTACTATGGATCATCACTGATGTACTATGGACCATCCCTGATGTACTGTGGATCATCACTGATGTACTGTGGATCATCACTGATGTACTATGGATCATCACTGATGTACTGTGGATCATCACTGATGTACTATAGTTCATCACTGATGTACTATGGGCCATCACTGGTGTACTATGGATCATCACTGGTGTACTATGGATCATCACTGATGTACTATGGGCCATCACTGGTGTACTATGGATCATCACTGGTGTACTATGGATCATCACTGATGTACTATAGATCATCACTGATTTACTATAGCTCATCACTGATGTACTATGGACCATCACTGATGTACTATAGATCATCACTGATGTACTATGGACCATCACTGGTGTACTATGGATCATCACTGGTGTACTGTGGATCATCACTGGTGTACTATGGACCATCCCTGATGTACTGTGGATCATCACTGATGTACTGTGGATCATCACTGATGTACTATAGTTCATCACTGATGTACTATGGGCCATCACTGGTGTACTATGGATCATCACTGGTGTACTATGGATCATCACTGATGTACTATGGACCATCCCTGATGTACTGTGGATCATCACTGATGTACTGTGGATCATCACTGATGTACTATGGATCATCACTGATGTACTGTGGATCATCACTGATGTACTATAGTTCATCACTGATGTACTATGGGCCATCACTGGTGTACTATGGATCATCACTGGTGTACTATGGATCATCACTGATGTACTATGGACCATCCCTGATGTACTGTGGATCATCACTGATGTACTATAGTTCATCACTGATGTACTATGGGCCATCACTGGTGTACTATGGATCATCACTGGTGTACTATGGATCATCACTGATGTACTATGGACCATCCCTGATGTACTGTGGATCATCACTGATGTACTGTGGATCATCACTGATGTACTATGGATCATCACTGATGTACTATGGGCCATCACTGGTGTACTATGGGCCATCACTGGTGTACTATGGATCATCACTGGTGTACTATGGACCATCACTGATGTACTATGGACCATCACTGATGTACTATGGATCATCACTGATATACTGTGGACCATCCCTGATGTACTGTGGATCATCACTGAAGTATTGTGGATCATCACTGATGTACTGTGGATCATCACTGATGTACTGTGTATCATAACTGATGTATTGTGGATCATCACTGATGTACTATAGATCATCACTGATGTACTATAGATCATCACTGATGTACTATGGACCATCACTGATGTACTATAGATCATCACTGATGTACTATGGACCATCACTGCTGTACTATGGATCATCACTGGTGTACTGTGGATCATCACTGGTGTACTATGGACCATCCCTGATGTACTGTGGATCATCACTGATGTACTGTGGATCATCACTGATGTACTATAGTTCATCACTGATGTACTATGGGCCATCACTGGTGTACTATGGATCATCACTGGTGTACTATGGACCATCACTGGTGTACTATGGATCATCACTGGTGTACTGTGGATCATCACTGGTGTACTATGGACCATCCCTGATGAACTGTGGATCATCACTGATGTACTGTGGATCATCACTGATGTACTATAGTTCATCACTGATGTACTATGGGCCATCACTGGTGTACTATGGATCATCACTGGTGTACTATGGATCATCACTGATGTACTATGGACCATCCCTGATGTACTGTGGATCATCACTGATGTACTGTGGATCATCACTGATGTACTATGGATCATCACTGATGTACTGTGGATCATCACTGATGTACTATGGGCCATCACTGGTGTACTATGGATCATCACTGATGTACTATGGATCATCACTGATGTACTATGGACCATCACTGATGTACTATGGGCCATCACTGGTGTACTATGGATCATCACCGATGTACTGTGGACCATCACTGATGTACTGTGGATCATCACTGATGTACTGTGGATCATCACTGATGTACTATGGATCATCACTGATGTACTATAGATCATCACTGGTGTACTATAGATCATCACTGATGTACTATGGACCATCACTGGTGTACTATGGACCATCACTGGTGTACTATGGATCATCACTGGTGTACTGTGGATCATCACTGGTGTACTATGGACCATCCCTGAAGTACTGTGGATTATCACTGATGTACTGTGGATCATCACTGATGTACTATAGTTCATCACTGATGTACTATGGGCCATCACTGGTGTACTATGGATCATCACTGGTGTACTATGGATCATCACTGATGTACTATGGACCATCCCTGATGTACTGTGGATCATCACTGATGTACTGTGGATCATCACTGATGTACTATGGGCCATCACTGGTGTACTATGGATCATCACTGGTGTACTATGGGCCATCACTGGTGTACTATGGATCATCACTGATGTACTGTGGATCATCACTGATGTACTATAGTTCATCACTGATGTACTATGGGCCATCACTGGTGTACTATGGATCATCACTGGTGTACTATGGATCATCACTGGTGTACTGTGGATCATCACTGGTGTACTATGGACCATCCCTGATGTACTGTGGATCATCACTGATGTACTGTGGATCATCACTGATATACTGTGGGCCATCACTGGTGTACTATGGATCATCACTGGTGTACTATGGATCATCACTGATGTACTATGGACCATCCCTGATGTACTGTGGATCATCACTGATGTACTGTGGATCATCACTGATGTACTATGGATCATCACTGATGTACTGTGGATCATCACTGATGTACTATAGTTCATCACTGATGTACTATGGGCCATCACTGGTGTACTATGGATCATCACTGGTGTACTATGGATCATCACTGATGTACTATGGGCCATCACTGGTGTACTATGGATCATCACTGGTGTACTATGGATCATCACTGATGTACTATAGATCATCACTGATTTACTATAGCTCATCACTGATGTACTATGGACCATCACTGATGTACTATAGATCATCACTGATGTACTATGGACCATCACTGGTGTACTATGGATCATCACTGGTGTACTGTGGATCATCACTGGTGTACTATGGACCATCCCTGATGTACTGTGGATCATCACTGATGTACTGTGGATCATCACTGATGTACTATAGTTCATCACTGATGTACTATGGGCCATCACTGGTGTACTATGGATCATCACTGGTGTACTATGGATCATCACTGATGTACTATGGACCATCCCTGATGTACTGTGGATCATCACTGATGTACTGTGGATCATCACTGATGTACTATGGATCATCACTGATGTACTGTGGATCATCACTGATATACTATAGTTCATCACTGATGTACTATGGGCCATCACTGGTGTACTATGGATCATCACTGGTGTACTATGGATCATCACTGATGTACTATGGACCATCCCTGATGTACTGTGGATCATCACTGATGTACTATAGTTCATCACTGATGTACTATGGGCCATCACTGGTGTACTATGGATCATCACTGGTGTACTATGGATCATCACTGATGTACTATGGACCATCCCTGATGTACTGTGGATCATCACTGATGTACTGTGGATCATCACTGATGTACTATGGATCATCACTGATGTACTATGGGCCATCACTGGTGTACTATGGGCCATCACTGGTGTACTATGGATCATCACTGGTGTACTATGGACCATCACTGATGTACTATGGACCATCACTGATGTACTATGGATCATCACTGATATACTGTGGACCATCCCTGATGTACTGTGGATCATCACTGATGTACTGTGGATCATCACTGAAGTATTGTGGATCATCACTGATGTACTGTGGATCATCACTGATGTACTGTGTATCATAACTGATGTATTGTGGATCATCACTGATGTACTATAGATCATCACTGATGTACTATAGATCATCACTGATGTACTATGGACCATCACTGATGTACTATAGATCATCACTGATGTACTATGGACCATCACTGCTGTACTATGGATCATCACTGGTGTACTGTGGATCATCACTGGTGTACTATGGACCATCCCTGATGTACTGTGGATCATCACTGATGTACTGTGGATCATCACTGATGTACTATAGTTCATCACTGATGTACTATGGGCCATCACTGGTGTACTATGGATCATCACTGGTGTACTATGGACCATCACTGGTGTACTATGGATCATCACTGGTGTACTGTGGATCATCACTGGTGTACTATGGACCATCCCTGATGAACTGTGGATCATCACTGATGTACTGTGGATCATCACTGATGTACTATAGTTCATCACTGATGTACTATGGGCCATCACTGGTGTACTATGGATCATCACTGGTGTACTACGGATCATCACTGATGTACTATGGACCATCCCTGATGTACTGTGGATCATCACTGATGTACTGTGGATCATCACTGATGTACTATGGATCATCACTGATGTACTGTGGATCATCACTGATGTACTATGGGCCATCACTGGTGTACTATGGGCCATCACTGGTGTACTATGGATCATCACTGATGTACTATGGATCATCACTGATGTACTATGGACCATCACTGATGTACTATGGGCCATCACCGGTGTACTATGGATCATCACCGATGTACTGTGGACCATCACTGATGTACTGTGGATCATCACTGATGTACTGTGGATCATCACTGATGTACTATGGATCATCACTGATGTACTATAGATCATCACTGATGTACTATAGATCATCACTGATGTACTATGGACCATCACTGGTGTACTATGGATCATCACTGGTGTACTGTGGATCATCACTGGTGTACTATGAACCATCCCTGATGTACTGTGGATCATCACTGATATACTATGGATCATCACTGATGTACTATGGATCATCACTGATGTACTATAGTTCATCACTGATGTACTATGGGCCATCACTGGTGTACTATGGATCATCACTGGTGTACTATGGATCATCACTGATGTACTATGGACCATCACTGATGTACTGTGGATCATCACTGATGTACTATAGTTCATCACTGATGTACTATGGGCCATCACTGGTGTACTATGGATCATCACTGGTGTACTATGGATCATCACTGATGTACTATGGACCATCCCTGATGTACTGTGGATCATCACTGATGTACTATAGATCATCACTGATGTACTATGGGCCATCACTGGTGTACTATGGGCCATCACTGGTGTACTATGGATCATCACTGGTGTACTATGGATCATCACTGATGTACTATAGATCATCACTGATGTACTATAGTTCATCACTGATGTACTATAGATCATCACTGGTGTACTATAGATCATCACTGATGTACTATGGACCATCACTGGTGTACTATGGACCATCACTGGTGTACTATGGATCATCACTGGTGTACTGTGGATCATCACTGGTGTACTATGGACCATCCCTGAAGTACTGTGGATCATCACTGATGTACTGTGGATCATCACTGATGTACTATAGTTCATCACTGATGTACTATGGGCCATCACTGGTGTACTATGGATCATCACTGGTGTACTATGGATCATCACTGATGTACTATGGACCATCCCTGATGTACTGTGGATCATCACTGATGTACTGTGGATCATCACTGATGTACTATGGGCCATCACTGGTGTACTATGGATCATCACTGGTGTACTATGGGCCATCACTGGTGTACTATGGATCATCACTGATGTACTGTGGATCATCATTGATGTACTATAGTTCATCACTGATGTACTATGGGCCATCACTGGTGTACTATGGATCATCACTGGTGTACTATGGATCATCACTGGTGTACTGTGGATCATCACTGGTGTACTATGGACCATCCCTGATGTACTGTGGATCATCACTGATGTACTGTGGATCATCACTGATATACTGTGGGCCATCACTGGTGTACTATGGATCATCACTGGTGTACTATGGATCATCACTGATGTACTATGGACCATCCCTGATGTACTGTGGATCCTCACTGATGTACTGTGGATCATCACTGATGTACTATGGATCATCACTGATGTACTGTGGATCATCACTGATGTACTATAGTTCATCACTGATGTACTATGGGCCATCACTGGTGTACTATGGATCATCACTGGTGTACTATGGATCATCACTGATGTACTATGGGCCATCACTGGTGTACTATGGATCATCACTGGTGTACTATGGATCATCACTGATGTACTATAGATCATCACTGATGTACTATAGCTCATCACTGATGTACTATGGACCATCACTGATGTACTATAGATCATCACTGATGTACTATGGACCATCACTGGTGTACTATGGATCATCACTGGTGTACTGTGGATCATCACTGGTGTACTATGGACCATCCCTGATGTACTGTGGATCATCACTGATGTACTGTGGATCATCACTGATGTACTATAGTTCATCACTGATGTACTATGGGCCATCACTGGTGTACTATGGATCATCACTGGTGTACTATGGATCATCACTGATGTAATATGGACCATCCCTGATGTACTGTGGATCATCACTGATGTACTGTGGATCATCACTGATGTACTATGGATCATCACCGATGTACTGTGGATCATCACTGATGTACTATAGTTCATCACTGATGTACTATGGGCTATCACTGGTGTACTATGGATCATCACTGGTGTACTATGGATCATCACTGGTGTACTATGGATCATCACTGATGTACTATGGACCATCCCTGATGTACTGTGGATCATCACTGATGTACTATAGTTCATCACTGATGTACTATGGGCCATCACTGGTGTACTATGGATCATCACTGGTGTACTATGGATCATCACTGATGTACTATGGACCATCCCTGATGTACTGTGGATCATCACTGATGTACTGTGGATCATCACTGATGTACTATGGATCATCACTGATGTACTATAGATCATCACTGATGTACTATAGATCATCACTGATGTACTATAGATCATCACTGATGTACTATGGACCATCACTGGTGTACTATGGATCATCACTGGTGTACTGTGGATCATCACTGGTGTACTATGGACCATCCCTGATGTACTGTGGATCATCACTGATATACTATGGATCATCACTGATGTACTATGGATCATCACTGATGTACTATAGTTCATCACTGATGTACTATGGGCCATCACTGGTGTACTATGGATCATCACTGGTGTACTATGGATCATCACTGATGTACTATGGACCATCACTGATGTACTGTGGATCATCACTGATGTACTATAGTTCATCACTGATGTACTATGGGCCATCACTGGTGTACTATGGATCATCACTGGTGTACTATGGATCATCACTGATGTACTATGGACCATCCCTGATGTACTGTGGATCATCACTGATGTACTATAGATCATCACTGATGTACTATGGGCCATCACTGGTGTACTATGGGCCATCAATGGTGTACTATGGATCATCACTGGTGTACTATGGATCATCACTGATGTACTATAGATCATCACTGATGTACTATAGTTCATCACTGATGTACTATAGATCATCACTGGTGTACTATAGATCATCACTGATGTACTATGGACCATCACTGGTGTACTATGGACCATCACTGGTGTACTATGAATCATCACTGGTGTACTGTGGATCATCACTGGTGTACTATGGACCATCCCTGAAGTACTGTGGATCATCACTGATGTACTGTGGATCATCACTGATGTACTATAGTTCATCACTGATGTACTATGGGCCATCACTGGTGTACTATGGATCATCACTGGTGTACTATGGATCATCACTGATGTACTATGGACCATCCCTGATGTACTGTGGATCATCACTGATGTACTGTGGATCATCACTGATGTACTATGGGCCATCACTGGTGTACTATGGATCATCACTGGTGTACTATGGGCCATCACTGGTGTACTATGGATCATCACTGATGTACTGTGGATCATCACTGATGTACTATAGTTCATCACTGATGTACTATGGGCCATCACTGGTGTACTATGGATCATCACTGGTGTACTATGGATCATCACTGGTGTACTGTGGATCATCACTGGTGTACTATGGACCATCCCTGATGTACTGTGGATCATCACTGATGTACTGTGGATCATCACTGATATACTGTGGGCCATCACTGGTGTACTATGGATCATCACTGGTGTACTATGGATCATCACTGATGTACTATGGACCATCCCTGATGTACTGTGGATCATCACTGATGTACTGTGGATCATCACTGATGTACTATGGATCATCACTGATGTACTGTGGATCATCACTGATGTACTATAGTTCATCACTGATGTACTATGGGCCATCACTGGTGTACTATGGATCATCACTGGTGTACTATGGATCATCACTGATGTACTATGGGCCATCACTGGTGTACTATGGATCATCACTGGTGTACTATGGATCATCACTGATGTACTATAGATCATCACTGATGTACTATAGCTCATCACTGATGTACTATGGACCATCACTGATGTACTATAGATCATCACTGATGTACTATGGACCATCACTGGTGTACTATGGATCATCACTGATGTACTGTGGATCATCACTGGTGTACTATGGACCATCCCTGATGTACTGTGGATCATCACTGATGTACTGTGGATCATCACTGATGTACTATAGTTCATCACTGATGTACTATGGGCCATCACTGGTGTACTATGGATCATCACTGGTGTACTATGGATCATCACTGATGTAATATGGACCATCCCTGATGTACTGTGGATCATCACTGATGTACTGTGGATCATCACTGATGTACTATGGATCATCACCGATGTACTGTGGATCATCACTGATGTACTATAGTTCATCACTGATGTACTATAGATCATCACTGGTGTACTGTGGATCATCACTGGTGTACTATGGACCATCCCTGAAGTACTGTGGATCATCACTGATGTACTGTGGATCATCACTGATGTACTATAGTTCATCACTGATGTACTATGGGCCATCACTGGTGTACTATGGATCATCACTGGTGTACTATGGATCATCACTGATGTACTATGGACCATCCCTGATGTACTGTGGATCATCACTGATGTACTGTGGATCATCACTGATGTACTATGGGCCATCACTGGTGTACTATGGATCATCACTGGTGTACTATGGGCCATCACTGGTGTACTATGGATCATCACTGATGTGCTGTGGATCATCACTGATGTACTATAGTTCATCACTGATGTACTATGGGCCATCACTGGTGTACTATGGATCATCACTGGTGTACTATGGATCATCACTGGTGTACTGTGGATCATCACTGGTGTACTATGGACCATCACTGGTGTACTATGGATCATCACTGATGTAATATGGACCATCCCTGATATACTGTGGATCATCACTGATGTACTGTGGATCATCACTGATGTACTATGGATCATCACCGATGTACTGTGGATCATCACTGATGTACTGTGGATCATCACTGATGTACTGTGGATCATCACTGATGTACTATGGATCATCACTGATGTACTGTGGATCATCACTGATGTACTATAGTTCATCACTGATGTACTATGGATCATCACTGGTGTACTGTGGATCATCACTGGTGTACTATGGACCATCCCTGATGTACTGTGGATCATCACTGATGTACTGTGGATCATCACTGATGTACTATAGTTCATCACTGATGTACTATGGGCCATCACTGGTGTACTATGGATCATCACTGGTGTACTATGGATCATCACTGATGTAATATGGACCATCCCTGATGTACTGTGGATCATCACTGATGTACTGTGGATCATCACTGATGTACTATGGATCATCACCGATGTACTGTGGATCATCACTGATGTACTATAGTTCATCACTGATGTACTATGGGCTATCACTGGTGTACTATGGATCATCACTGGTGTACTATGGATCATCACTGGTGTACTATGGATCATCACTGATGTACTATGGACCATCCCTGATGTACTGTGGATCATCACTGATGTACTATAGTTCATCACTGATGTACTATGGGCCATCACTGGTGTACTATGGATCATCACTGGTGTACTATGGATCATCACTGATGTACTATGGACCATCCCTGATGTACTGTGGATCATCACTGATGTACTGTGGATCATCACTGATGTACTATGGATCATCACTGATGTACTATAGATCATCACTGATGTACTATAGATCATCACTGATGTACTATAGATCATCACTGATGTACTATGGACCATCACTGGTGTACTATGGATCATCACTGGTGTACTGTGGATCATCACTGGTGTACTATGGACCATCCCTGATGTACTGTGGATCATCACTGATATACTATGGATCATCACTGATGTACTATGGATCATCACTGATGTACTATAGTTCATCACTGATGTACTATGGGCCATCACTGGTGTACTATGGATCATCACTGGTGTACTATGGATCATCACTGATGTACTATGGACCATCACTGATGTACTGTGGATCATCACTGATGTACTATAGTTCATCACTGATGTACTATGGGCCATCACTGGTGTACTATGGATCATCACTGGTGTACTATGGATCATCACTGATGTACTATGGACCATCCCTGATGTACTGTGGATCATCACTGATGTACTATAGATCATCACTGATGTACTATGGGCCATCACTGGTGTACTATGGGCCATCACTGGTGTACTATGGATCATCACTGGTGTACTATGGATCATCACTGATGTACTATAGTTCATCACTGATGTACTATAGATCATCACTGGTGTACTATAGATCATCACTGATGTACTATGGACCATCACTGGTGTACTATGGACCATCACTGGTGTACTATGGATCATCACTGGTGTACTGTGGATCATCACTGGTGTACTATGGACCATCCCTGAAGTACTGTGGATCATCACTGATGTACTGTGGATCATCACTGATGTACTATAGTTCATCACTGATGTACTATGGGCCATCACTGGTGTACTATGGATCATCACTGGTGTACTATGGATCATCACTGATGTACTATGGACCATCCCTGATGTACTGTGGATCATCACTGATGTACTGTGGATCATCACTGATGTACTATGGGCCATCACTGGTGTACTATGGATCATCACTGGTGTACTATGGGCCATCACTGGTGTACTATGGATCATCACTGATGTACTGTGGATCATCACTGATGTACTATAGTTCATCACTGATGTACTATGGGCCATCACTGGTGTACTATGGATCAGCACTGGTGTACTATGGATCATCACTGGTGTACTGTGGATCATCACTGGTGTACTATGGACCATCCCTGATGTACTGTGGATCATCACTGATGTACTGTGGATCATCACTGATATACTGTGGGCCATCACTGGTGTACTATGGATCATCACTGGTGTACTATGGATCATCACTGATGTACTATGGACCATCCCTGATGTACTGTGGATCATCACTGATGTACTGTGGATCATCACTGATGTACTATGGATCATCACTGATGTACTGTGGATCATCACTGATGTACTATAGTTCATCACTGATGTACTATGGGCCATCACTGGTGTACTATGGATCATCACTGGTGTACTATGGATCATCACTGATGTACTATGGGCCATCACTGGTGTACTATGGATCATCACTGGTGTACTATGGATCATCACTGATGTACTATAGATCATCACTGATTTACTATAGCTCATCACTGATGTACTATGGACCATCACTGATGTACTATAGATCATCACTGATGTACTATGGACCATCACTGGTGTACTATGGATCATCACTGGTGTACTGTGGATCATCACTGGTGTACTATGGACCATCCCTGATGTACTGTGGATCATCACTGATGTACTGTGGATCATCACTGATGTACTATAGTTCATCACTGATGTACTATGGGCCATCACTGGTGTACTATGGATCATCACTGGTGTACTATGGATCATCACTGATGTACTATGGACCATCCCTGATGTACTGTGGATCATCACTGATGTACTGTGGATCATCACTGATGTACTATGGATCATCACTGATGTACTGTGGATCATCACTGATGTACTATAGTTCATCACTGATGTACTATGGGCCATCACTGGTGTACTATGGATCATCACTGGTGTACTATGGATCATCACTGATGTACTATGGACCATCCCTGATGTACTGTGGATCATCACTGATGTACTATAGTTCATCACTGATGTACTATGGGCCATCACTGGTGTACTATGGATCATCACTGGTGTACTATGGATCATCACTGATGTACTATGGACCATCCCTGATGTACTGTGGATCATCACTGATGTACTGTGGATCATCACTGATGTACTATGGATCATCACTGATGTACTATGGGCCATCACTGGTGTACTATGGGCCATCACTGGTGTACTATGGATCATCACTGGTGTACTATGGACCATCACTGATGTACTATGGACCATCACTGATGTACTATGGATCATCACTGATATACTGTGGACCATCCCTGATGTACTGTGGATCATCACTGATGTACTGTGGATCATCACTGAAGTATTGTGGATCATCACTGATGTACTGTGGATCATCACTGATGTACTGTGTATCATAACTGATGTATTGTGGATCATCACTGATGTACTATAGATCATCACTGATGTACTATAGATCATCACTGATGTACTATGGACCATCACTGATGTACTATAGATCATCACTGATGTACTATGGACCATCACTGCTGTACTATGGATCATCACTGGTGTACTGTGGATCATCACTGGTGTACTATGGACCATCCCTGATGTACTGTGGATCATCACTGATGTACTGTGGATCATCACTGATGTACTATAGTTCATCACTGATGTACTATGGGCCATCACTGGTGTACTATGGATCATCACTGGTGTACTATGGACCATCACTGGTGTACTATGGATCATCACTGGTGTACTGTGGATCATCACTGGTGTACTATGGACCATCCCTGATGAACTGTGGATCATCACTGATGTACTGTGGATCATCACTGATGTACTATAGTTCATCACTGATGTACTATGGGCCATCACTGGTGTACTATGGATCATCACTGGTGTACTATGGATCATCACTGATGTACTATGGACCATCCCTGATGTACTGTGGATCATCACTGATGTACTGTGGATCATCACTGATGTACTATGGATCATCACTGATGTACTGTGGATCATCACTGATGTACTATGGGCCATCACTGGTGTACTATGGATCATCACTGATGTACTATGGATCATCACTGATGTACTATGGACCATCACTGATGTACTATGGACCATCACTGATGTACTATGGGCCATCACTGGTGTACTATGGATCATCACCGATGTACTGTGGACCATCACTGATGTACTGTGGATCATCACTGATGTACTGTGGATCATCACTGATGTACTATGGATCATCACTGATGTACTATAGATCATCACTGGTGTACTATAGATCATCACTGATGTACTATGGACCATCACTGGTGTACTATGGACCATCACTGGTGTACTATGGATCATCACTGGTGTACTGTGGATCATCACTGGTGTACTATGGACCATCCCTGAAGTACTGTGGATTATCACTGATGTACTGTGGATCATCACTGATGTACTATAGTTCATCACTGATGTACTATGGGCCATCACTGGTGTACTATGGATCATCACTGGTGTACTATGGATCATCACTGATGTACTATGGACCATCCCTGATGTACTGTGGATCATCACTGATGTACTGTGGATCATCACTGATGTACTATGGGCCATCACTGGTGTACTATGGATCATCACTGGTGTACTATGGGCCATCACTGGTGTACTATGGATCATCACTGATGTACTGTGGATCATCACTGATGTACTATAGTTCATCACTGATGTACTATGGGCCATCACTGGTGTACTATGGATCATCACTGGTGTACTATGGATCATCACTGGTGTACTGTGGATCATCACTGGTGTACTATGGACCATCCCTGATGTACTGTGGATCATCACTGATGTACTGTGGATCATCACTGATATACTGTGGGCCATCACTGGTGTACTATGGATCATCACTGGTGTACTATGGATCATCACTGATGTACTATGGACCATCCCTGATGTACTGTGGATCATCACTGATGTACTGTGGATCATCACTGATGTACTATGGATCATCACTGATGTACTGTGGATCATCACTGATGTACTATAGTTCATCACTGATGTACTATGGGCCATCACTGGTGTACTATGGATCATCACTGGTGTACTATGGATCATCACTGATGTACTATGGGCCATCACTGGTGTACTATGGATCATCACTGGTGTACTATGGATCATCACTGATGTACTATAGATCATCACTGATTTACTATAGCTCATCACTGATGTACTATGGACCATCACTGATGTACTATAGATCATCACTGATGTACTATGGACCATCACTGGTGTACTATGGATCATCACTGGTGTACTGTGGATCATCACTGGTGTACTATGGACCATCCCTGATGTACTGTGGATCATCACTGATGTACTGTGGATCATCACTGATGTACTATAGTTCATCACTGATGTACTATGGGCCATCACTGGTGTACTATGGATCATCACTGGTGTACTATGGATCATCACTGATGTACTATGGACCATCCCTGATGTACTGTGGATCATCACTGATGTACTGTGGATCATCACTGATGTACTATGGATCATCACTGATGTACTGTGGATCATCACTGATATACTATAGTTCATCACTGATGTACTATGGGCCATCACTGGTGTACTATGGATCATCACTGGTGTACTATGGATCATCACTGATGTACTATGGACCATCCCTGATGTACTGTGGATCATCACTGATGTACTATAGTTCATCACTGATGTACTATGGGCCATCACTGGTGTACTATGGATCATCACTGGTGTACTATGGATCATCACTGATGTACTATGGACCATCCCTGATGTACTGTGGATCATCACTGATGTACTGTGGATCATCACTGATGTACTATGGATCATCACTGATGTACTATGGGCCATCACTGGTGTACTATGGGCCATCACTGGTGTACTATGGATCATCACTGGTGTACTATGGACCATCACTGATGTACTATGGACCATCACTGATGTACTATGGATCATCACTGATATACTGTGGACCATCCCTGATGTACTGTGGATCATCACTGATGTACTGTGGATCATCACTGAAGTATTGTGGATCATCACTGATGTACTGTGGATCATCACTGATGTACTGTGTATCATAACTGATGTATTGTGGATCATCACTGATGTACTATAGATCATCACTGATGTACTATAGATCATCACTGATGTACTATGGACCATCACTGATGTACTATAGATCATCACTGATGTACTATGGACCATCACTGCTGTACTATGGATCATCACTGGTGTACTGTGGATCATCACTGGTGTACTATGGACCATCCCTGATGTACTGTGGATCATCACTGATGTACTGTGGATCATCACTGATGTACTATAGTTCATCACTGATGTACTATGGGCCATCACTGGTGTACTATGGATCATCACTGGTGTACTATGGACCATCACTGGTGTACTATGGATCATCACTGGTGTACTGTGGATCATCACTGGTGTACTATGGACCATCCCTGATGAACTGTGGATCATCACTGATGTACTGTGGATCATCACTGATGTACTATAGTTCATCACTGATGTACTATGGGCCATCACTGGTGTACTATGGATCATCACTGGTGTACTACGGATCATCACTGATGTACTATGGACCATCCCTGATGTACTGTGGATCATCACTGATGTACTGTGGATCATCACTGATGTACTATGGATCATCACTGATGTACTGTGGATCATCACTGATGTACTATGGGCCATCACTGGTGTACTATGGGCCATCACTGGTGTACTATGGATCATCACTGATGTACTATGGATCATCACTGATGTACTATGGACCATCACTGATGTACTATGGGCCATCACCGGTGTACTATGGATCATCACCGATGTACTGTGGACCATCACTGATGTACTGTGGATCATCACTGATGTACTGTGGATCATCACTGATGTACTATGGATCATCACTGATGTACTATAGATCATCACTGATGTACTATAGATCATCACTGATGTACTATGGACCATCACTGGTGTACTATGGATCATCACTGGTGTACTGTGGATCATCACTGGTGTACTATGGACCATCCCTGATGTACTGTGGATCATCACTGATATACTATGGATCATCACTGATGTACTATGGATCATCACTGATGTACTATAGTTCATCACTGATGTACTATGGGCCATCACTGGTGTACTATGGATCATCACTGGTGTACTATGGATCATCACTGATGTACTATGGACCATCACTGATGTACTGTGGATCATCACTGATGTACTATAGTTCATCACTGATGTACTATGGGCCATCACTGGTGTACTATGGATCATCACTGGTGTACTATGGATCATCACTGATGTACTATGGACCATCCCTGATGTACTGTGGATCATCACTGATGTACTATAGATCATCACTGATGTACTATGGGCCATCACTGGTGTACTATGGGCCATCACTGGTGTACTATGGATCATCACTGGTGTACTATGGATCATCACTGATGTACTATAGATCATCACTGATGTACTATAGTTCATCACTGATGTACTATAGATCATCACTGGTGTACTATAGATCATCACTGATGTACTATGGACCATCACTGGTGTACTATGGACCATCACTGGTGTACTATGGATCATCACTGGTGTACTGTGGATCATCACTGGTGTACTATGGACCATCCCTGAAGTACTGTGGATCATCACTGATGTACTGTGGATCATCACTGATGTACTATAGTTCATCACTGATGTACTATGGGCCATCACTGGTGTACTATGGATCATCACTGGTGTACTATGGATCATCACTGATGTACTATGGACCATCCCTGATGTACTGTGGATCATCACTGATGTACTGTGGATCATCACTGATGTACTATGGGCCATCACTGGTGTACTATGGATCATCACTGGTGTACTATGGGCCATCACTGGTGTACTATGGATCATCACTGATGTACTGTGGATCATCATTGATGTACTATAGTTCATCACTGATGTACTATGGGCCATCACTGGTGTACTATGGATCATCACTGGTGTACTATGGATCATCACTGGTGTACTGTGGATCATCACTGGTGTACTATGGACCATCCCTGATGTACTGTGGATCATCACTGATGTACTGTGGATCATCACTGATATACTGTGGGCCATCACTGGTGTACTATGGATCATCACTGGTGTACTATGGATCATCACTGATGTACTATGGACCATCCCTGATGTACTGTGGATCCTCACTGATGTACTGTGGATCATCACTGATGTACTATGGATCATCACTGATGTACTGTGGATCATCACTGATGTACTATAGTTCATCACTGATGTACTATGGGCCATCACTGGTGTACTATGGATCATCACTGGTGTACTATGGATCATCACTGATGTACTATGGGCCATCACTGGTGTACTATGGATCATCACTGGTGTACTATGGATCATCACTGATGTACTATAGATCATCACTGATGTACTATAGCTCATCACTGATGTACTATGGACCATCACTGATGTACTATAGATCATCACTGATGTACTATGGACCATCACTGGTGTACTATGGATCATCACTGGTGTACTGTGGATCATCACTGGTGTACTATGGACCATCCCTGATGTACTGTGGATCATCACTGATGTACTGTGGATCATCACTGATGTACTATAGTTCATCACTGATGTACTATGGGCCATCACTGGTGTACTATGGATCATCACTGGTGTACTATGGATCATCACTGATGTAATATGGACCATCCCTGATGTACTGTGGATCATCACTGATGTACTGTGGATCATCACTGATGTACTATGGATCATCACCGATGTACTGTGGATCATCACTGATGTACTATAGTTCATCACTGATGTACTATGGGCTATCACTGGTGTACTATGGATCATCACTGGTGTACTATGGATCATCACTGGTGTACTATGGATCATCACTGATGTACTATGGACCATCCCTGATGTACTGTGGATCATCACTGATGTACTATAGTTCATCACTGATGTACTATGGGCCATCACTGGTGTACTATGGATCATCACTGGTGTACTATGGATCATCACTGATGTACTATGGACCATCCCTGATGTACTGTGGATCATCACTGATGTACTGTGGATCATCACTGATGTACTATGGATCATCACTGATGTACTATAGATCATCACTGATGTACTATAGATCATCACTGATGTACTATAGATCATCACTGATGTACTATGGACCATCACTGGTGTACTATGGATCATCACTGGTGTACTGTGGATCATCACTGGTGTACTATGGACCATCCCTGATGTACTGTGGATCATCACTGATATACTATGGATCATCACTGATGTACTATGGATCATCACTGATGTACTATAGTTCATCACTGATGTACTATGGGCCATCACTGGTGTACTATGGATCATCACTGGTGTACTATGGATCATCACTGATGTACTATGGACCATCACTGATGTACTGTGGATCATCACTGATGTACTATAGTTCATCACTGATGTACTATGGGCCATCACTGGTGTACTATGGATCATCACTGGTGTACTATGGATCATCACTGATGTACTATGGACCATCCCTGATGTACTGTGGATCATCACTGATGTACTATAGATCATCACTGATGTACTATGGGCCATCACTGGTGTACTATGGGCCATCAATGGTGTACTATGGATCATCACTGGTGTACTATGGATCATCACTGATGTACTATAGATCATCACTGATGTACTATAGTTCATCACTGATGTACTATAGATCATCACTGGTGTACTATAGATCATCACTGATGTACTATGGACCATCACTGGTGTACTATGGACCATCACTGGTGTACTATGAATCATCACTGGTGTACTGTGGATCATCACTGGTGTACTATGGACCATCCCTGAAGTACTGTGGATCATCACTGATGTACTGTGGATCATCACTGATGTACTATAGTTCATCACTGATGTACTATGGGCCATCACTGGTGTACTATGGATCATCACTGGTGTACTATGGATCATCACTGATGTACTATGGACCATCCCTGATGTACTGTGGATCATCACTGATGTACTGTGGATCATCACTGATGTACTATGGGCCATCACTGGTGTACTATGGATCATCACTGGTGTACTATGGGCCATCACTGGTGTACTATGGATCATCACTGATGTACTGTGGATCATCACTGATGTACTATAGTTCATCACTGATGTACTATGGGCCATCACTGGTGTACTATGGATCATCACTGGTGTACTATGGATCATCACTGGTGTACTGTGGATCATCACTGGTGTACTATGGACCATCCCTGATGTACTGTGGATCATCACTGATGTACTGTGGATCATCACTGATATACTGTGGGCCATCACTGGTGTACTATGGATCATCACTGGTGTACTATGGATCATCACTGATGTACTATGGACCATCCCTGATGTACTGTGGATCATCACTGATGTACTGTGGATCATCACTGATGTACTATGGATCATCACTGATGTACTGTGGATCATCACTGATGTACTATAGTTCATCACTGATGTACTATGGGCCATCACTGGTGTACTATGGATCATCACTGGTGTACTATGGATCATCACTGATGTACTATGGGCCATCACTGGTGTACTATGGATCATCACTGGTGTACTATGGATCATCACTGATGTACTATAGATCATCACTGATGTACTATAGCTCATCACTGATGTACTATGGACCATCACTGATGTACTATAGATCATCACTGATGTACTATGGACCATCACTGGTGTACTATGGATCATCACTGATGTACTGTGGATCATCACTGGTGTACTATGGACCATCCCTGATGTACTGTGGATCATCACTGATGTACTGTGGATCATCACTGATGTACTATAGTTCATCACTGATGTACTATGGGCCATCACTGGTGTACTATGGATCATCACTGGTGTACTATGGATCATCACTGATGTAATATGGACCATCCCTGATGTACTGTGGATCATCACTGATGTACTGTGGATCATCACTGATGTACTATGGATCATCACCGATGTACTGTGGATCATCACTGATGTACTATAGTTCATCACTGATGTACTATAGATCATCACTGGTGTACTATGGATCATCACTGGTGTACTATGGATCATCACTGATGTACTATGGGCCATCACTGGTGTACTATGGATCATCACTGGTGTACTATGGATCATCACTGATGTACTATAGATCATCACTGATGTACTATAGCTCATCACTGATGTACTATGGACCATCACTGATGTACTATAGATCATCACTGATGTACTATGGACCATCACTGGTGTACTATGGATCATCACTGATGTACTGTGGATCATCACTGGTGTACTATGGACCATCCCTGATGTACTGTGGATCATCACTGATGTACTGTGGATCATCACTGATGTACTATAGTTCATCACTGATGTACTATGGGCCATCACTGGTGTACTATGGATCATCACTGGTGTACTATGGATCATCACTGATGTAATATGGACCATCCCTGATGTACTGTGGATCATCACTGATGTACTGTGGATCATCACTGATGTACTATGGATCATCACCGATGTACTGTGGATCATCACTGATGTACTATAGTTCATCACTGATGTACTATAGATCATCACTGGTGTACTATAGATCATCACTGATGTACTATGGACCATCACTGGTGTACTATGGACCATCACTGGTGTACTATGGATCATCACTGGTGTACTGTGGATCATCACTGATGTACTATGGACCATCCCTGAAGTACTGTGGATCATCACTGATGTACTGTGGATCATCACTGATGTACTATAGTTCATCACTGATGTACTATGGGCCATCACTGGTGTACTATGGATCATCACTGGTGTACTATGGATCATCACTGATGTACTATGGACCATCCCTGATGTACTGTGGATCATCACTGATGTACTGTGGATCATCACTGATGTACTATGGGCCATCACTGGTGTACTATGGATCATCACTGGTGTACTATGGGCCATCACTGGTGTACTATGGATCATCACTGATGTACTGTGGATCATCACTGATGTACTATAGTTCATCACTGATGTACTATGGGCCATCACTGGTGTACTATGGATCATCACTGGTGTACTATGGATCATCACTGGTGTACTGTGGATCATCACTGGTGTACTATGGACCATCCCTGATGTACTGTGGATCATCACTGATGTACTGTGGATCATCACTGATATACTGTGGGCCATCACTGGTGTACTATGGATCATCACTGGTGTACTATGGATCATCACTGATGTACTATGGACCATCCCTGATGTACTGTGGATCATCACTGATGTACTGTGGATCATCACTGATGTACTATGGATCATCACTGATGTACTGTGGATCATCACTGATGTACTATAGTTCATCACTGATGTACTATGGGCCATCACTGGTGTACTATGGATCATCACTGGTGTACTATGGATCATCACTGATGTACTATGGGCCATCACTGGTGTACTATGGATCATCACTGGTGTACTATGGATCATCACTGATGTACTATAGATCATCACTGATGTACTATAGCTCATCACTGATGTACTATGGACCATCACTGATGTACTATAGATCATCACTGATGTACTATGGACCATCACTGGTGTACTATGGATCATCACTGATGTACTGTGGATCATCACTGATGTACTATGGACCATCCCTGATGTACTGTGGATCATCACTGATGTACTGTGGATCATCACTGATGTACTATAGTTCATCACTGATGTACTATGGGCCATCACTGGTGTACTATGGATCATCACTGGTGTACTATGGATCATCACTGATGTAATATGGACCATCCCTGATGTACTGTGGATCATCACTGATGTACTGTGGATCATCACTGATGTACTATGGATCATCACCGATGTACTGTGGATCATCACTGATGTACTATAGTTCATCACTGATGTACTATGGGCCATCACTGGTGTACTATGGATCATCACTGGTGTACTATGGATCATTACTGATGTACTATGGACCATCCCTGATGTACTGTGGATCATCACTGATGTACTATAGTTCATCACTGATGTACTATGGGCCATCACTGGTGTACTATGGATCATCACTGGTGTACTATGGATCATCACTGATGTACTATGGACCATCCCTGATGTACTGTGGATCATCACTGATGTACTATAGATCATCACTGATGTACTATGGGCCATCACTGGTGTACTATGGGCCATCACTGGTGTACTATGGATCATCACTGGTGTACTATGGATCATCACTGATGTACTATAGATCATCACTGATGTACTATAGTTCATCACTGATGTACTATAGATCATCACTGGTGTACTATAGATCATCACTGATGTACTATGGACCATCACTGGTGTACTATGGACCATCACTGGTGTACTATGGATCATCACTGGTGTACTGTGGATCATCACTGGTGTACTATGGACCATCCCTGAAGTACTGTGGATCATCACTGATGTACTGTGGATCATCACTGATGTACTATAGTTCATCACTGATGTACTATGGGCCATCACTGGTGTACTATGGATCATCACTGGTGTACTATGGATCATCACTGATGTACTATGGACCATCCCTGATGTACTGTGGATCATCACTGATGTACTGTGGATCATCACTGATGTACTATGGGCCAACACTGGTGTACTATGGATCATCACTGGTGTACTATGGGCCATCACTGGTGTACTATGGATCATCACTGATGTACTGTGGATCATCACTGATGTACTATAGTTCATCACTGATGTACTATGGGCCATCACTGGTGTACTATGGATCATCACTGGTGTACTATGGATCATCACTGGTGTACTGTGGATCATCACTGGTGTACTATGGACCATCCCTGATGTACTGTGGATCATCACTGATGTACTGTGGATCATCACTGATATACTGTGGGCCATCACTGGTGTACTATGGATCATCACTGGTGTACTATGGATCATCGCTGATGTACTATGGACCATCCCTGATGTACTGTGGATCATCACTGATGTACTGTGGATCATCACTGATGTACTATGGATCATCACTGATGTACTGTGGATCATCACTGATGTACTATAGTTCATCACTGATGTACTATGGGCCATCACTGGTGTACTATGGATCATCACTGGTGTACTATGGATCATCACTGATGTACTATGGGCCATCACTGGTGTACTATGGATCATCACTGGTGTACTATGGATCATCACTGATGTACTATAGATCATCACTGATGTACTATAGCTCATCACTGATGTACTATGGACCATCACTGATGTACTATAGATCATCACTGATGTACTATGGACCATCACTGGTGTACTATGGATCATCACTGATGTACTGTGGATCATCACTGGTGTACTATGGACCATCCCTGATGTACTGTGGATCATCACTGATGTACTGTGGATCATCACTGATGTACTATAGTTCATCACTGATGTACTATGGGCCATCACTGGTGTACTATGGATCATCACTGGTGTACTATGGATCATCACTGATGTAATATGGACCATCCCTGATGTACTGTGGATCATCACTGATGTACTGTGGATCATCACTGATGTACTATGGATCATCACCGATGTACTGTGGATCATCACTGATGTACTATAGTTCATCACTGATGTACTATGGGCCATCACTGGTGTACTATGGATCATCACTGGTGTACTATGGATCATCACTGATGTACTATGGACCATCCCTGATGTACTGGGGATCATCACTGATGTACTATAGTTCATCACTGATGTACTATGGGCCATCACTGGTGTACTATGGATCATCACTGGTGTACTATGGATCATCACTGATGTACTATGGACCATCCCTGATGTACTGTGGGTCATCACTGATGTACTGTGGATCATCACTGATGTACTATGGATCATCACTGATGTACTATGGGCCATCACTGGTGTACTATGGGCCATCACTGGTGTACTATGGATCATCACTGGTGTACTATGGACCATCACTGATGTACTATGGACCATCACTGATGTACTATGGATCATCACTGATATACTGTGGACCATCCCTGTTGTACTGTGGATCATCACTGATGTACTGTGGATCATTACTGAAGTATTGTGGATCATCACTGATGTACTGTGGATCATCACTGATGTACTGTGTATCATAACTGATGTATTGTGGATCATCACTGATGTACTATAGATCATCACTGATGTACTATAGATCATCACTGATGGACTATGGACCATCACTGATGTACTATAGATCATCACTGATGTACTATGGACCATCACTGGTGTACTATGGATCATCACTGGTGTACTGTGGATCATCACTCGTGTACTATGGACCATCCCTGATGTACTGTGGATCATCACTGATGTACTGTGGATCATCACTGATGTACTATAGTTCATCACTGATGTACTATGGGCCATCACTGGTGTACTATGGATCATCACTGGTGTACTATGGACCATCACTGGTGTACTATGGATCATCACTGGTGTACTGTGGATCATCACTGGTGTACTATGGACCATCCCTGATGTACTGTGGATCATCACTGATGTACTGTGGATCATCACTGATGTACTATAGTTCATCACTGATGTACTATGGGCCATCACTGGTGTACTATGGATCATCACTGGTGTACTATGGATCATCACTGATGTACTATGGACCATCCCTGATGTACTGTGGATCATCACTGATGTACTGTGGATCATCACTGATGTACTATGGATCATCACTGATGTACTGTGGATCATCACTGATGTACTATGGGCCATCACTGGTGTACTATGGGCCATCACTGGTGTACTATGGATCATCACTGATGTACTATGGATCATCACTGATGTACTATGGACCATCACTGATGTACTATGGGCCATCACTGGTGTACTATGGATCATCACCGATGTACTATGGACCATCCCTGATGTACTGTGGATCATCACTGATGTACTATGGATCATCACTGATGTACTATGGATCATCACTGATGTACTATAGTTCATCACTGATGTACTGTGGGCCATCCCTGGCGTACTATGGATCATCACTGGTGTACTATGGATCATCACTGATGTACTATAGATCATCACTGATGTACTATAGTTTATCACTGATGTACTATAGATCATCACTGATGTACTATGGACCATCACTGGTGTACTATAGATCATCACTGATGTACTATGGACCATCACTGGTGTACTATGGATCATCACTGGTGTACTGTGGATCATCACTGGTGTACTATGGACCATCCCTGATGTACTGTGGATCATCACTGATGTACTGTGGATCATCACTGATGTACTATAGTTCATCACTGATGTACTATGGGCCATCACTGGTGTACTAAGGATCATCACTGGTGTACTATGGATCATCACTGATGTACTATGGACCATCCCTGATGTACTGTGGATCATCACTGATGTACTGTGGATCATCACTGATGTACTATAGTTCATCACTGATGTACTATGGGCCATCACTGGTGTACTATGGATCATCACTGGTGTACTATGGGCCATCACTGGTGTACTATGGATCATCACTGATGTACTGTGGATCATCACTGATGTACTATAGTTCATCACTGATGTACTATGGGCCATCACTGGTGTACTATGGATCATCACTGGTGTACTATGGGCCATCACTGGTGTACTATGGATCATCACAGGTGTACTATGGATCATCACTGATGTACTGTGGACCATCCCTGATGTACTGTGGATCATCACTGATGTACTGTGGATCATCACTGATGTACTATGGGCCATCACTGGTGTACTATGGGCCATCACTGGTGTACTATGGATCATCACTGATGTACTATGGATCATCACTGATATACTGTGGACCATCCCTGATGTACTGTGGATCATCACTGATGTACTGTGGATCATCACTGAAGTATTGTGGATCATCACTGATGTACTGTGGATCATCACTGATGTACTGTGGATCATCACTGATGTACTGTGTATCATAACTGATGTACTGTGGATCATCACTGATGTACTATAGATCATCACTGATGTACTATAGATCATCACTGATGTACCATGGACCATCACTGATGTACTATAGATCATCACTGATGTACTATGGATCATCACTGATATACTGTGGACCATCACTGATGTACTGTGGACCATCCCTGATGTACTGTGGATCATCACTGAAGTATTGTGGATCATCACTGATGTACTGTGGATCATCACTGATGTACTGTGGATCATCACTAATGTACTGTGGATCATAACTGATGTACTGTAGATCATCACTGATGTACTATAGATCATCACTGGTGTACTATGTATATAGATCATCACTGATGTACTATGGACCATCACTGATGTACTATGGACCATCACTGATGTACTATAGATCATCACTGATGTACTATGGACCATCACTGGTGTACTATGGATCATCACTGGTGTACTGTGGATCATCACTGGTGTACTATGGACCATCCCTGATGTACTGTGGATCATAACTGATGTACTGTGGATCATCACTGATGTACTATAGTTCATCACTGATGTACTATGGGCCATCACTGGTGTACTATGGATCATCACTGATGTACTATGGACCATCCCTGATGTACTGTGGATCATCACTGATGTACTATAGTTCATCACTGATGTACTATGGGCCATCACTGGTGTACTATGGATCATCACTGGTGTACTATGGATCATCACTGATGTACTATGGACCATCCCTGATGTACTGTGGATCATCACTGATGTACTGTGGATCATCACTGATGTACTATGGATCATCACTGATGTACTATGGGCCATCACTGGTGTACTATGGATCATCACTGGTGTACTATGGATCATCACTGGTGTACTATGGACCATCACTGATGTACTGTGGACCACCACTGATGTACTGTGGATCATCACTGATGTACTGTGGATCATCCCTGGTGTACTATGGAACATCACTGGTGTACTATGGATCATCACTGGTGTACTATGGATCATCACTGATGTACTATGGACCATCCCTGATGTACTGTGGATCATCACTGATGTACCGTGGATCATCACTGATGTACTATGGATCATCACTGATGTACTATGGGCCATCACTGGTGTACTATGGATCATCACTGGTGTACTATGGATCATCACTGGTGTACTATGGACCATCACTGATGTACTGTGGACCACCACTGATGTACTGTGGATCATCACTGATGTACTGTGGATCATCCCTGGTGTACTATGGAACATCACTGGTGTACTATGGATCATCACTGGTGTACTATGGATCATCACTGATGTACTATGGGCCATCACTGATGTACTATGGATCATCACTGATATACTGTGGACCATCCCGGATGTACTGTGGATCATCACTGATGTACTGTGGATCATCACTGAAGTATTGTGGATCATCACTGATGTACTGTGGATCATCACTGATGTACTGTGGATCATAACTGATGTACTGTGGATCATCACTGATGTACTGTGGATCATCACTGATGTACTATAAATCATTACTGATGTACTATGGATCATCACTGATGTACTATGGACCATCACTGATGTACTATGGGCCATCACTGGTGTACTATGGATCATCACTGATGTACTGTGGATCATCACTGATGTACTGTGGGCCATCACTGATGTACTATGGATCATCACTGATATACTGTGGACCATCCCTGATGTATTGTGGATCATCACTGATGTACTGTGGATCATCACTGATGTACTATAAATCATCACTGAAGTACTATGGGCCATCACTGGTGTACTATGGATCATCACTGGTGTACTATGGATCATCACTGATGTACTATGGATCATGACTGGTGTACTATGGATCATCACTGATGTACTGTGGACCATCCCTGATGTACTGTGGATCATCACTGATGTACTGTGGATCATCACTGATGTACTGTGGATCATCACTGATGTACTGAGGATCATCACTGATGTACTATGGATCATCACTGATGTAGCTTGGATCATCACTGATGTACTGTGGATCATCACTGATGTACTGTGGATCATCACTGATGTACTATAGATCATCACTGTAGTACTATGGGCCATGACTGGTGTACTATGGATCATCACTGATGTACTATGGATCATCACTGATGTACTATGGATCATCACTGATGTATTATGGATCATCACTGATGTACTATAAGCCATCACTGATGTTCTATGGATCATCACTGGTGTACTATGGATCATCACTGATGTACTATGAGCCATCACTGATGTACTATGGATCATCACTGGTGTACAATGGATCACCACTGATGTACTATGGATCATCACTGATGTACTATGAGCCATCACTGATGTACTATGGGCCATCCCTGGTGTACTATGGATCATCACTGATGTACTGTGGATCTTCACTGATGTACTATGGGACATCACTGGTGTACTATGGGCCATCACTGGTGTACTATGGATCATCACTGGTGTACTATGGGCCATCACTGGTGTACTATGGGCCATCACTGGTGTACTATGGATCATCACTGGTGTACTATTTACCATCACTGATGTACTATGGATCATCACTGGTGTACTATGGATCATCACTGGTGTACTATGGATCATCCCTGGTGTACTATGGATCATCACTGGTGTACTATGGATCATCACTGATATACTGTGGACCATCCCTGATATACTGTGGATCATCCCTGATGTACTGTGGATCATCACTGATGTACTGTGGGCCATCACAGGTGTACTGTGGGCCATCACAGGTGTACTATGGATCATCACTGATGTACTATGGATCATCACTGGTGTACTATGGATCATCACTGATGTACTGTGGACCATCCCTGATGTACTATAGATCATCACTGATGTACTGTGGATCATCACTGATGTACTATGGGCCATCACTGGTGTACTATGGGCCATCACTGGTGTACTATGGATCATCACTGGATTACTATGGATCATCCCTGGTGTACTATGGACCATCACTGATGTGCTTTGGGCCATCACTGGTGTACTATGGACCATCACTGGTGTACTATGGATCATCACTGGTGTACTGTGGATCATCACTGGTGTACTATGGACCATCCCTGATGTACTGTGGATCATCACTGATGTACTGTGGATCATCACTGATGTACTATAGTTCATCACTGATGTACTATGGGCCATCACTGGTGTACTATGGATCATCACTGGTGTACTATGGATCATCACTGATGTACTATGGACCATCCCTGATGTACTGTGGATCATCACTGATGTACTGTGGATCATCACTGATGTACTATGGATCATCACTGATGTACTGTGGATCATCACTGATGTACTATGGGCCATCACTGGTGTACTATGGATCATCACTGATGTACTATGGATCATCACTGATGTACTATGGACCATCACTGATGTACTATGGGCCATCACTGGTGTACTATGGATCATCACCGATGTACTGTGGACCATCCCTGATGTACTGTGGACCATCACTGATGTACTGTGGATCATCACTGATGTACTATGGATCATCACTGATGTACTATAGATCATCACTGATGTACTATAGATCATCACTGATGTACTATGGACCATCACTGATGTACTATAGATCATCACTGATGTACTATGGACCATCACTGGTGTACTATGGATCATCACTGGTGTACTGTGGATCATCACTGGTGTACTATGGACCATCCCTGATGTACTGTGGATCATCACTGATGTACTATGGATCATCACTGATGTACTATGGATCATCACTGATGTACTATAGTTCATCACTGATGTACTGTGGGCCATCCCTGGCGTACTATGGATCATCACTGGTGTACTATGGATCATCACTGATGTACTATAGATCATCACTGATGTACTATAGTTTATCACTGATGTACTATAGATCATCACTGATGTACTATGGACCATCACTGGTGTACTATAGATCATCACTGATGTACTATGGACCATCACTGGTGTACTATGGATCATCACTGGTGTACTGTGGATCATCACTGGTGTACTATGGACCATCCCTGATGTACTGTGGATCATCACTGATGTACTGTGGATCATCACTGATGTACTATAGTTCATCACTGATGTACTATGGGCCATCACTGGTGTACTAAGGATCATCACTGGTGTACTATGGATCATCACTGATGTACTATGGACCATCCCTGATGTACTGTGGATCATCACTGATGTACTGTGGATCATCACTGATGTACTATAGTTCATCACTGATGTACTATGGGCCATCACTGGTGTACTATGGATCATCACTGGTGTACTATGGGCCATCACTGGTGTACTATGGATCATCACTGATGTACTGTGGATCATCACTGATGTACTATAGTTCATCACTGATGTACTATGGGCCATCACTGGTGTACTATGGATCATCACTGGTGTACTATGGGCCATCACTGGTGTACTATGGATCATCACAGGTGTACTATGGATCATCACTGATGTACTGTGGACCATCCCTGATGTACTGTGGATCATCACTGATGTACTGTGGATCATCACTGATGTACTATGGATCATCACTGATGTACTATGGGCCATCACTGGTGTACTATGGGCCATCACTGGTGTACTATGGATCATCACTGATGTACTATGGATCATCACTGATATACTGTGGACCATCCCTGATGTACTGTGGATCATCACTGATGTACTGTGGATCATCACTGAAGTATTGTGGATCATCACTGATGTACTGTGGATCATCACTGATGTACTGTGGATCATCACTGATGTACGGTGTATCATAACTGATGTACTGTGGATCATCACTGATGTACTATAGATCATCACTGATGTACTATAGATCATCACTGATGTACCATGGACCATCACTGATGTACTATAGATCATCACTGATGTACTATGGATCATCACTGATATACTGTGGACCATCACTGATGTACTGTGGACCATCCCTGATGTACTGTGGATCATCACTGAAGTATTGTGGATCATCACTGATGTACTGTGGATCATCACTGATGTACTGTGGATCATCACTAATGTACTGTGGATCATAACTGATGTACTGTAGATCATCACTGATGTACTATAGATCATCACTGATGTACCATGGACCATCACTGAAGTACTATGGGCCATAACTGATGTACTATGGATCATGACTGGTGTACTATGGATCATCACTGATGTACTGTGGACCATCCCTGATGTACTGTGGATCATCACTGATGTACTGTGGATCATCACTGATGTACTGTGGATCATCACTGATGTACTGAGGATCATCACTGATGTACTATGGATCATCACTGATGTAGCTTGGATCATCACTGATGTACTGTGGATCATCACTGATGTACTGTGGATCATCACTGATGTACTATAGATCATCACTGTAGTACTATGGGCCATGACTGGTGTACTATGGATCATCACTGATGTACTATGGATCATCACTGATGTACTATGGATCATCACTGATGTATTATGGATCATCACTGATGTACTATAAGCCATCACTGATGTTCTATGGATCATCACTGGTGTACTATGGATCATCACTGATGTACTATGAGCCATCACTGATGTACTATGGATCATCACTGGTGTACAATGGATCACCACTGATGTACTATGGATCATCACTGATGTACTATGAGCCATCACTGATGTACTATGGGCCATCCCTGGTGTACTATGGATCATCCCTGGTGTACTATGGATCATCACTGATGTACTGTGGATCCTCACTGATGTACTATGGGACATCACTGATGTACTATGGATCATCACTGATGTACTGTGGATCATCACTGATGTACTATAGATCATCACTGATGTACTATAGATCATCACTGATGTACCATGGACCATCACTGATGTACTATAGATCATCACTGATGTACTATGGATCATCACTGATATACTGTGGACCATCACTGATGTACTGTGGACCATCCCTGATGTACTGTGGATCATCACTGAAGTATTGTGGATCATCACTGATGTACTGTGGATCATCACTGATGTACTGTGGATCATCACTAATGTACTGTGGATCATAACTGATGTACTGTAGATCATCACTGATGTACTATAGATCATCACTGGTGTACTATGTATATAGATCATCACTGATGTACTATGGACCATCACTGATGTACTATAGATCATCACTGATGTACTATGGACCATCACTGGTGTACTATGGATCATCACTGGTGTACTGTGGATCATCACTGGTGTACTATGGACCATCCCTGATGTACTGTGGATCATAACTGATGTACTGTGGATCATCACTGATGTACTATAGTTCATCACTGATGTACTATGGGCCATCACTGGTGTACTATGGATCATCACTGATGTACTATGGACCATCCCTGATGTACTGTGGATCATCACTGATGTACTATAGTTCATCACTGATGTACTATGGGCCATCACTGGTGTACTATGGATCATCACTGGTGTACTATGGATCATCACTGATGTACTATGGACCATCCCTGATGTACTGTGGATCATCACTGATGTACTGTGGATCATCACTGATGTACTATGGATCATCACTGATGTAGTATGGGCCATCACTGGTGTACTATGGATCATCACTGGTGTACTATGGATCATCACTGGTGTACTATGGACCATCACTGATGTACTGTGGACCACCACTGATGTACTGTGGATCATCACTGATGTACTGTGGATCATCCCTGGTGTACTATGGAACATCACTGGTGTACTATGGATCATCACTGGTGTACTATGGATCGTCACTGATGTACTATGGGCCATCACTGATGTACTATGGATCATCACTGATATACTGTGGACCATCCCTGATGTACTGTGGATCATCACTGATGTACTGTGGATCATCACTGAAGTATTGTGGATCATCACTGATGTACTGTGGATCATCACTGATGTACTGTGGATCATAACTGATGTACTGTGGATCATCACTGATGTACTGTGGATCATCACTGATGTACTATAGTTCATTACTGATGTACTATGGATCATCACTGATGTACTATGGACCATCACTGATGTACTATGGGCCATCACTGGTGTACTATGGATCATCACTGATGTACTGTGGATCATCACTGATGTACTGTGGGCCATCACTGATGTACTATGGATCATCACTGATATACTGTGGACCATCCCTGATGTATTGTGGATCATCACTGATGTACTGTGGATCATCACTGATGTACTATAAATCATCACTGAAGTACTATGGGCCATAACTGGTGTACTATGGATCATCACTGGTGTACTATGGATCATCACTGATGTACTATGGATCATCACTGATGTACTATGGATCATGACTGGTGTACTATGGATCATCACTGATGTACTGTGGACCATCCCTGATGTACTGTGGATCATCACTGATGTACTGTGGATCATCACTGATGTACTGAGGATCATCACTGATGTACTATGGATCATCACTGATGTAGCTTGGATCATCACTGATGTACTGTGGATCATCACTGATGTACTGTGGATCATCACTGATGTACTATAGATCATCACTGTAGTACTATGGGCCATGACTGGTGTACTATGGATCATCACTGATGTACTATGGATCATCACTGATGTACTATGGATCATCACTGATGTATTATGGATCATCACTGATGTACTATAAGCCATCACTGATGTTCTATGGATCATCACTGGTGTACTATGGATCATCACTGATGTACTATGAGCCATCACTGATGTACTATGGATCATCACTGGTGTACAATGGATCACCACTGATGTACTATGGATCATCACTGATGTACTATGAGCCATCACTGATGTACTATGGGCCATCCCTGGTGTACTATGGATCATCCCTGGTGTACTATGGATCATCACTGATGTACTGTGGATCCTCACTGATGTACTATGGGACATCACTGATGTACTATGGATCATCACTGGTGTACTATGGATCATCACTGGTGTACTATGGATCATCCCTGGTGTACTATGGATCATCACTGGTGTACTATGGATCATCACTGATATACTGTGGACCATCCCTGATATACTGTGGATCATCCCTGATGTACTGTGGATCATCACTGATGTACTGTGGGCCATCACAGGTGTACTGTGGGCCATCACAGGTGTACTATGGATCATCACTGATGTACTATGGATCATCACTGGTGTACTATGGATCATCACTGATGTACTGTGGACCATCCCTGATGTACTATAGATCATCACTGATGTACTGTGGATCATCACTGATGTACTATGGGCCATCACTGGTGTACTATGGGCCATCACTGGTGTACTATGGATCATCACTGGATTACTATGGATCATCCCTGGTGTACTATGGACCATCACTGATGTGCTTTGGGCCATCACTGGTGTACTATGGATCATCACTGATGTACTGTGGACCATCCCTGATGTACTGTGGATCATCACTGATGTACTATGGATCATCACTGATGTACTATGGACCATCACTGGTGTACTATGGACCATCACTGGTGTACTATGGATCATCACTGATATACTGTGGATCATCACTGATGTACTGTGGGCCATCACTGATGTACTATGGATCATCACTGATATACTGTGGACCATCCCTGATGTATTGTGGATCATCACTGATGTACTGTGGATCATCACTGATGTACTATAGATCATCACTGAAGTACTATGGGCCATCACTGGTGTACTATGGATCATCACTGGTGTACTATGGGCCATCACTGGTGTACTATGGATCATCACTGATGTACTATGGATCATCACTGATGTACTATGGATCATGACTGGTGTACTATGGATCATCACTGATGTACTGTGGACCATCCCTGATGTCCTGTGGATCATCACTGATGTACTGTGGATCATCACTGATGTACTGTGGATCATCACTGATGTACTGTGGATCATCACTGATGTACTGAGGATCATCACTGATATACTGTGGATCATCACTGATGTACTATGGACCATCCCTGATGTACTGTGGATCATCACTGATGTACTATAGTTCATCACTGATGTACTATGGGCCATCACTGGTGTACTATGGATCATCACTGGTGTACTATGGATCATCACTAATGTACTATGGACCATCCCTGATGTACTGTGGATCATCACTGATGTACTATGGACCATCCCTGATGTACTGTGGATCATCACTGATGTACTATGGATCATCACTGATGTACTATGGGCCATCACTGGTGTACTATGGGCCATCACTGGTGTACTATGGATCATCACTGGTGTACTATGGACCATCACTGATGTACTATGGACCATCACTGATGTACTATGGACCATCTATGATGTACTATGGATCATCACTGATATACTGTGGACCATCCCTGATGTACTGTGGATCATCACTGATGTACTGTGGATCATCACTGAAGTATTGTGGATCATCACTGATGTACTGTGGATCATCACTGATGAACTGTGTATCATAACTGATGTACTGTGGATCATCACTGATGTACTATAGGTCATCACTGATGTACTATAGATCATCACTGATGTACTATGGACCATCATTGGTGTACTATGGATCATCACTGGTGTACTATGGATCATCACTGATGTACTATGGACCATCCCTGATGTACTGTGGATCATCACTGATGTACTATGGATCATCACTGATGTACTGTGGATCATCACTGATGTACTATAGTTCATCACTGATGTACTATGGGCCATCACTGGTGTACTATGGATCATCACTGGTGTACTATGGATCATCACTGATGTACTATGGACCATCCCTGATGTACTGTGGATCATTACTGATATACTGTGGATCATCACTGATGTACTATGGATCATCACTGATGTACTGTGGATCATCACTGATGTACTATAGTTCATCACTGATGTACTATGGACCATCACTGATGTACTATAGATCATCACTGATGTACTATGGATCATCACTGATATACTGTGGACCATCACTGATGTACTGTGGACCATCCCTGATGTACTGTGGATCATCACTGAAGTATTGTGGATCATCACTGATGTACTGTGGATCATCACTGATGTACTGTGGATCATCACTAATGTACTGTGGATCATAACTGATGTACTGTAGATCATCACTGATGTACTATAGATCATCACTGGTGTACTATGTATATAGATCATCACTGATGTACTATGGACCATCACTGATGTACTATAGATCATCACTGATGTACTATGGACCATCACTGGTGTACTATGGATCATCACTGGTGTACTGTGGATCATCACTGGTGTACTATGGACCATCCCTGATGTACTGTGGATCATAACTGATGTACTGTGGATCATCACTGATGTACTATAGTTCATCACTGATGTACTATGGGCCATCACTGGTGTACTATGGATCATCACTGATGTACTATGGACCATCCCTGATGTACTGTGGATCATCACTGATGTACTATAGTTCATCACTGATGTACTATGGGCCATCACTGGTGTACTATGGATCATCACTGGTGTACTATGGATCATCACTGATGTACTATGGACCATCCCTGATGTACTGTGGATCATCACTGATGTACTGTGGATCATCACTGATGTACTATGGATCATCACTGATGTACTATGGGCCATCACTGGTGTACTATGGATCATCACTGGTGTACTATGGATCATCACTGGTGTACTATGGACCATCACTGATGTACTGTGGACCACCACTGATGTACTGTGGATCATCACTGATGTACTGTGGATCATCCCTGGTGTACTATGGAACATCACTGGTGTACTATGGATCATCACTGGTGTACTATGGATCATCACTGATGTACTATGGACCATCCCTGATGTACTGTGGATCATCACTGATGTACCGTGGATCATCACTGATGTACTATGGATCATCACTGATGTACTATGGGCCATCACTGGTGTACTATGGATCATCACTGGTGTACTATGGATCATCACTGGTGTACTATGGACCATCACTGATGTACTGTGGACCACCACTGATGTACTGTGGATCATCACTGATGTACTGTGGATCATCCCTGGTGTACTATGGAACATCACTGGTGTACTATGGATCATCACTGGTGTACTATGGATCATCACTGATGTACTATGGGCCATCACTGATGTACTATGGATCATCACTGATATACTGTGGACCATCCCTGATGTACTGTGGATCATCACTGATGTACTGTGGATCATCACTGAAGTATTGTGGATCATCACTGATGTACTGTGGATCATCACTGATGTACTGTGGATCATAACTGATGTACTGTGGATCATCACTGATGTACTGTGGATCATCACTGATGTACTATAGATCATTACTGATGTACTATGGATCATCACTGATGTACTATGGACCATCACTGATGTACTATGGGCCATCACTGGTGTACTATGGATCATCACTGATGTACTGTGGATCATCACTGATGTACTGTGGGCCATCACTGATGTACTATGGATCATCACTGATATACTGTGGACCATCCCTGATGTATTGTGGATCATCACTGATGTACTGTGGATCATCACTGATGTACTATAAATCATCACTGAAGTACTATGGGCCATCACTGGTGTACTATGGATCATCACTGGTGTACTATGGATCATCACTGATGTACTATGGATCATCACTGATGTACTATGGATCATGACTGGTGTACTATGGATCATCACTGATGTACTGTGGACCATCCCTGATGTACTGTGGATCATCACTGATGTACTGTGGATCATCACTGATGTACTGTGGATCATCACTGATGTACTGAGGATCATCACTGATGTACTATGGATCATCACTGATGTAGCTTGGATCATCACTGATGTACTGTGGATCATCACTGATGTACTGTGGATCATCACTGATGTACTATAGATCATCACTGTAGTACTATGGGCCATGACTGGTGTACTATGGATCATCACTGATGTACTATGGATCATCACTGATGTACTATGGATCATCACTGATGTAATATGGATCATCACTGATGTACTATAAGCCATCACTGATGTTCTATGGATCATCACTGGTGTACTATGGATCATCACTGATGTACTATGAGCCATCACTGATGTACTATGGATCATCACTGGTGTACAATGGATCACCACTGATGTACTATGGATCATCACTGATGTACTATGAGCCATCACTGATGTACTATGGGCCATCCCTGGTGTACTATGGATCATCACTGATGTACTGTGGATCTTCACTGATGTACTATGGGACATCACTGGTGTACTATGGGCCATCACTGGTGTACTATGGATCATCACTGGTGTACTATGGGCCATCACTGGTGTACTATGGGCCATCACTGGTGTACTATGGATCATCACTGGTGTACTATTTAAAATCACTGATGTACTATGGATCATCACTGGTGTACTATGGATCATCACTGGTGTACTATGGATCATCCCTGGTGTACTATGGATCATCACTGGTGTACTATGGATCATCACTGATATACTGTGGACCATCCCTGATATACTGTGGATCATCCCTGATGTACTGTGGATCATCACTGATGTACTGTGGGCCATCACAGGTGTACTGTGGGCCATCACAGGTGTACTATGGATCATCACTGATGTACTATGGATCATCACTGGTGTACTATGGATCATCACTGATGTACTGTGGACCATCCCTGATGTACTATAGATCATCACTGATGTACTGTGGATCATCACTGATGTACTATGGGCCATCACTGGTGTACTATGGGCCATCACTGGTGTACTATGGATCATCACTGGATTACTATGGATCATCCCTGGTGTACTATGGACCATCACTGATGTGCTTTGGGCCATCACTGGTGTACTATGGACCATCACTGGTGTACTATGGATCATCACTGGTGTACTGTGGATCATCACTGGTGTACTATGGACCATCCCTGATGTACTGTGGATCATCACTGATGTACTGTGGATCATCACTGATGTACTATAGTTCATCACTGATGTACTATGGGCCATCACTGGTGAACTATGGATCATCACTGGTGTACTATGGATCATCACTGATGTACTATGGACCATCCCTGATGTACTGTGGATCATCACTGATGTACTGTGGATCATCACTGATGTACTATGGATCATCACTGATGTACTGTGGATCATCACTGATGTACTATGGGCCATCACTGGTGTACTATGGGCCATCACTGGTGTACTATGGATCATCACTGATGTACTATGGATCATCACTGATGTACTATGGACCATCACTGATGTACTATGGGCCATCACTGGTGTACTATGGATCATCACCGATGTACTGTGGACCATCCCTGATGTACTGTGGACCATCACTGATGTACTGTGGATCATCACTGATGTACTATGGATCATCACTGATGTACTATAGATCATCACTGATGTACTATAGATCATCACTGATGTACTATGGACCATCACTGATGTACTATAGATCATCACTGATGTACTATGGACCATCACTGGTGTACTATGGATCATCACTGGTGTACTGTGGATCATCACTGGTGTACTATGGACCATCCCTGATGTACTGTGGATCATCACTGATGTACTATGGATCATCACTGATGTACTATGGATCATCACTGATGTACTATAGTTCATCACTGATGTACTGTGGGCCATCCCTGGCGTACTATGGATCATCACTGGTGTACTATGGATCATCACTGATGTACTATAGATCATCACTGATGTACTATAGTTTATCACTGATGTACTATAGATCATCACTGATGTACTATGGACCATCACTGGTGTACTATAGATCATCACTGATGTACTATGGACCATCACTGGTGTACTATGGATCATCACTGGTGTACTGTGGATCATCACTGGTGTACTATGGACCATCCCTGATGTACTGTGGATCATCACTGATGTACTGTGGATCATCACTGATGTACTATAGTTCATCACTGATGTACTATGGGCCATCACTGGTGTACTAAGGATCATCACTGGTGTACTATGGATCATCACTGATGTACTATGGACCATCCCTGATGTACTGTGGATCATCACTGATGTACTGTGGATCATCACTGATGTACTATAGTTCATCACTGATGTACTATGGGCCATCACTGGTGTACTATGGATCATCACTGGTGTACTATGGGCCATCAATGGTGTACTATGGATCATCACTGATGTACTGTGGATCATCACTGATGTACTATAGTTCATCACTGATGTACTATGGGCCATCACTGGTGTACTATGGATCATCACTGGTGTACTATGGGCCATCACTGGTGTACTATGGATCATCACAGGTGTACTATGGATCATCACTGATGTACTGTGGACCATCCCTGATGTACTGTGGATCATCACTGATGTACTGTGGATCATCACTGATGTACTATGGATCATCACTGATGTACTATGGGCCATCACTGGTGTACTATGGGCCATCACTGGTGTACTATGGATCATCACTGATGTACTATGGATCATCACTGATATACTGTGGACCATCCCTGATGTACTGTGGATCATCACTGATGTACTGTGGATCATCACTGAAGTATTGTGGATCATCACTGATGTACTGTGGATCATCACTGATGTACTGTGGATCATCACTGATGTACTGTGTATCATAACTGATGTACTGTGGATCATCACTGATGTACTATAGATCATCACTGATGTACTATAGATCATCACTGATGTACCATGGACCATCACTGATGTACTATAGATCATCACTGATGTACTATGGATCATCACTGATATACTGTGGACCATCACTGATGTACTGTGGACCATCCCTGATGTACTGTGGATCATCACTGAAGTATTGTGGATCATCACTGATGTACTGTGGATCATCACTGATGTACTGTGGATCATCACTAATGTACTGTGGATCATAACTGATGTACTGTAGATCATCACTGATGTACTATAGATCATCACTGGTGTACTATGTATATAGATCATCACTGATGTACTATGGACCATCACTGATGTACTATAGATCATCACTGATGTACTATGGACCATCACTGGTGTACTATGGATCATCACTGGTGTACTGTGGATCATCACTGGTGTACTATGGACCATCCCTGATGTACTGTGGATCATAACTGATGTACTGTGGATCATCACTGATGTACTATAGTTCATCACTGATGTACTATGGGCCATCACTGGTGTACTATGGATCATCACTGATGTACTATGGACCATCCCTGATGTACTGTGGATCATCACTGATGTACTATAGTTCATCACTGATGTACTATGGGCCATCACTGGTGTACTATGGATCATCACTGGTGTACTATGGATCATCACTGATGTACTATGGACCATCCCTGATGTACTGTGGATCATCACTGATGTACTGTGGATCATCACTGATGTACTATGGATCATCACTGATGTACTATGGGCCATCACTGGTGTACTATGGATCATCACTGGTGTACTATGGATCATCACTGGTGTACTATGGACCATCACTGATGTACTGTGGACCACCACTGATGTACTGTGGATCATCACTGATGTACTGTGGATCATCCCTGGTGTACTATGGAACATCACTGGTGTACTATGGATCATCACTGGTGTACTATGGATCGTCACTGATGTACTATGGGCCATCACTGATGTACTATGGATCATCACTGATATACTGTGGACCATCCCTGATGTACTGTGGATCATCACTGATGTACTGTGGATCATCACTGAAGTATTGTGGATCATCACTGATGTACTGTGGATCATCACTGATGTACTGTGGATCATAACTGATGTACTGTGGATCATCACTGATGTACTGTGGATCATCACTGATGTACTATAGATCATTACTGATGTACTATGGATCATCACTGATGTACTATGGACCATCACTGATGTACTATGGGCCATCACTGGTGTACTATGGATCATCACTGATGTACTGTGGATCATCACTGATGTACTGTGGGCCATCACTGATGTACTATGGATCATCACTGATATACTGTGGACCATCCCTGATGTATTGTGGATCATCACTGATGTACTGTGGATCATCACTGATGTACTATAAATCATCACTGAAGTACTATGGGCCATCACTGGTGTACTATGGATCATCACTGGTGTACTATGGATCATCACTGATGTACTATGGATCATCACTGATGTACTATGGATCATGACTGGTGTACTATGGATCATCACTGATGTACTGTGGACCATCCCTGATGTACTGTGGATCATCACTGATGTACTGTGGATCATCACTGATGTACTGTGGATCATCACTGATGTACTGAGGATCATCACTGATGTACTATGGATCATCACTGATGTAGCTTGGATCATCACTGATGTACTGTGGATCATCACTGATGTACTGTGGATCATCACTGATGTACTATAGATCATCACTGTAGTACTATGGGCCATGACTGGTGTACTATGGATCATCACTGATGTACTATGGATCATCACTGATGTACTATGGATCATCACTGATGTATTATGGATCATCACTGATGTACTATAAGCCATCACTGATGTTCTATGGATCATCACTGGTGTACTATGGATCATCACTGATGTACTATGAGCCATCACTGATGTACTATGGATCATCACTGGTGTACAATGGATCACCACTGATGTACTATGGATCATCACTGATGTACTATGAGCCATCACTGATGTACTATGGGCCATCCCTGGTGTACTATGGATCATCCCTGGTGTACTATGGATCATCACTGATGTACTGTGGATCCTCACTGATGTACTATGGGACATCACTGGTGTACTATGGGCCATCACTGGTGTACTATGGATCATCACTAGGGATGAGCTTCGTGTTCGAGTCGAACATACGTTCGACTCGAACATTGGCTGTTCGATCGTTCGACGAAGATCGAACGATTTGGGCCGTTCGCGCCAAATTCGAGTGACGCGAACGGCCCACAATGCACTACGCCATCGCAGTGTCATCCAGGCGCTGTGATTGGCCAAGCATGCACTGTGACCCCGCATGCTTGGCCAATCACAGCGCCGGCAGCGAGGAGAGCAATGATTGGCCACAGGCAGGATGCCTGTGGCCAATTATTGCTGAGGGTGTTTAGTACACGCCCCACACTATAAAAGGCCGCCAGCACGGCGGCCTAGTGTAGTGTGTTCCGGAGCAGGGATAGAGTAGCATAGGCAGGGACAGTGACTGTTATTTCTTTCTTGCTTAACCTGGATTCCTTTAGTTTAGGGAAAGAGAAGGATAGGTAGGGAGAGTGTCAGTGTGTTTTGTGCTTCTGCTATAGTGTGCTTAAAAAAAACATTTATTCTAGGGACAGAAAACTCTAGGTAGGGACAGTGTCAGTTTCTTTCACTCTGCAAGTCCTTGTTTCCAGGGACCTGTAAGGACAGTGAGTTAATTGTCCTTGTGCTATATTGTGCTTAAAAAAAACATTTATTCTAGGGACAGAAAACTCTAGGTAGGGACAGTGTCAGTTTCTTTCACTCTGCAAGTCCTTGTTTCCAGGGACCTGTAAGGACAGTGAGTTAATTGTCCTTGTGCTATATTGTGATTAAAAAAAACATTTATTCTAGGGACAGAAAACTCTAGGTAGGGACAGTGTCAGTTTCTTTCACTCTGCAAGTCCTTGTTTCCAGGGACCTGTAAGGACAGTGAGTTAATTTTCCTTGTGCTATATTGTGATTAAAAAAAACATTTTTTCTAGGGACAGAAAACTGTAGGTAGGGAGAGTGTTTTTTTTCTTTCACTCTGCAAGTCCTTGTTTCCAGGGACCTGTAAGGACAGTGAGTTAATTGTCCTTGTGCTATATTGTGCTTAAAAAAAACATTTATTCTAGGGACAGAAAACTCTAGGTAGGGACAGTGTCAGTTTCTTTCACTCTGCAAGTCCTTGTTTCCAGGGACCTGTAAGGACAGTGAGTTAATTGTCCTTGTGCTATATTGTGATTAAAAAAAACATTTATTCTAGGGACAGAAAACTCTAGGTAGGGACAGTGTCAGTTTCTTTCACTCTGCAAGTCCTTGTTTCCAGGGACCTGTAAGGACAGTGAGTTAATTTTCCTTGTGCTATATTGTGATTAAAAAAAACATTTTTTCTAGGGACAGAAAACTGTAGGTAGGGAGAGTGTTTTTTTTCTTTCACTCTGCAAGTCCTTGTTTCCAGGGACCTGTAAGGACAGTGAGTTAATTGTCCTTGTGCTATATTGTGCTTAAAAAAAACATTTATTCTAGGGACAGAAAACTCTAGGTAGGGACAGTGTCAGTTTCTTTCACTCTGCAAGTCCTTGTTTCCAGGGACCTGTAAGGACAGTGAGTTAATTGTCCTTGTGCTATATTGTGATTAAAAAAAACATTTATTCTAGGGACAGAAAACTCTAGGTAGGGACAGTGTCAGTTTCTTTCACTCTGCAAGTCCTTGTTTCCAGGGACCTGTAAGGACAGTGAGTTAATTTTCCTTGTGCTATATTGTGATTAAAAAAAACATTTTTTCTAGGGACAGAAAACTGTAGGTAGGGAGAGTGTTTTTTTTCTTTCACTCTGCAAGTCCTTGTTTCCAGGGACCTGTAAGGACAGTGAGTTAATTGTCCTTGTGCTATATTGTGCTTAAAAAAAACATTTATTCTAGGGACAGAAAACTCTAGGTAGGGACAGTGTCAGTTTCTTTCACTCTGCAAGTCCTTGTTTCCAGGGACCTGTAAGGACAGTGAGTTAATTTTCCTTGTGCTATATTGTGATTAAAAAAAACATTTATTCTAGGGACAGAAAACTCTAGGTAGGGACAGTGTCAGTTTCTTTCACTCTGCAAGTCCTTGTTTCCAGGGACCTGTAAGGACAGTGAGTTAATTTTCCTTGTGCTATATTGTGATTAAAAAAAACATTTATTCTAGGGACAGAAAACTCTAGGTAGGGACAGTGTCAGTTTCTTTCACTCTGCAAGTCCTTGTTTCCAGGGACCTGTAAGGACAGTGAGTTAATTTTCCTTGTGCTATATTGTGATTAAAAAAAACATTTATTCTAGGGACAGAAAACTCTAGGTAGGGACAGTGTCAGTTTCTTTCACTCTGCAAGTCCTTGTTTCCAGGGACCTGTAAGGACAGTGAGTTAATTTTCCTTGTGCTATATTGTGATTAAAAAAAACATTTTTTCTAGGGACAGAAAACTGTAGGTAGGGAGAGTGTTTTTTTTCTTTCACTCTGCAAGTCCTTGTTTCCAGGGACCTGTAAGGACAGTGAGTTAATTTTCCTTGTGCTATATTGTGATTAAAAAAAACATTTTTTCTAGGGACAGAAAACTCTAGGTAGGGAGAGTGTTTTTTTTCTTTCACTCTGCAAGTCCTTGTTTCCAGGGACCTGTAAGGACAGTGAGTTAATTGTCCTTGTGCTATATTGTGCTTAAAAAAAACATTTTTTCTAGGGACAGAAAACTCTAGGTAGGGAGAGTGTTTTTTTTTTTCACTCTGCAAGTCCTTGTTTCCAGGGACCTGTAAGGACAGTGAGTTAATTGTCCTTGTGCTATATTGTGCTTAAAAAAAACATTTATTCTAGGGACAGAAAACTCTAGGTAGGGACAGTGTCAGTTTCTTTCACTCTGCAAGTCCTTGTTTCCAGGGACCTGTAAGGACAGTGAGTTAATTTTCCTTGTGCTATATTGTGATTAAAAAAAACATTTATTCTAGGGACAGAAAACTCTAGGTAGGGACAGTGTCAGTTTCTTTCACTCTGCAAGTCCTTGTTTCCAGGGACCTGTAAGGACAGTGAGTTAATTTTCCTTGTGCTATATTGTGATTAAAAAAAACATTTTTTCTAGGGACAGAAAACTGTAGGTAGGGAGAGTGTTTTTTTTCTTTCACTCTGCAAGTCCTTGTTTCCAGGGACCTGTAAGGACAGTGAGTTAATTTTACTTGTGCTATATTGTGCTTAAAAAAAACATTTTTTCTAGGGACAGAAAACTGTAGGTAGGGAGAGTGTTTTTTTTCTTTCACTCTGCAAGTCCTTGTTTCCAGGGACCTGTAAGGACAGTGAGTTAATTTTCCTTGTGCTATATTGTGATTAAAAAAAACATTTATTCTAGGGACAGAAAACTCTAGGTAGGGACAGTGTCAGTTTCTTTCACTCTGCAAGTCCTTGTTTCCAGGGACCTGTAAGGACAGTGAGTTAATTTTCCTTGTGCTATATTGTGATTAAAAAAAACATTTATTCTAGGGACAGAAAACTCTAGGTAGGGACAGTGTCAGTTTCTTTCACTCTGCAAGTCCTTGTTTCCAGGGACCTGTAAGGACAGTGAGTTAATTTTCCTTGTGCTATATTGTGATTAAAAAAAACATTTTTTCTAGGGACAGAAAACTGTAGGTAGGGAGAGTGTTTTTTTTCTTTCACTCTGCAAGTCCTTGTTTCCAGGGACCTGTAAGGACAGTGAGTTAATTTTCCTTGTGCTATATTGTGATTAAAAAAAACATTTTTTCTAGGGACAGAAAACTCTAGGTAGGGAGAGTGTTTTTTTTCTTTCACTCTGCAAGTCCTTGTTTCCAGGGACCTGTAAGGACAGTGAGTTAATTGTCCTTGTGCTATATTGTGCTTAAAAAAAACATTTTTTCTAGGGACAGAAAACTCTAGGTAGGGAGAGTGTTTTTTTTTTTCACTCTGCAAGTCCTTGTTTCCAGGGACCTGTAAGGACAGTGAGTTAATTGTCCTTGTGCTATATTGTGCTTAAAAAAAACATTTATTCTAGGGACAGAAAACTCTAGGTAGGGACAGTGTCAGTTTCTTTCACTCTGCAAGTCCTTGTTTCCAGGGACCTGTAAGGACAGTGAGTTAATTTTCCTTGTGCTATATTGTGATTAAAAAAAACATTTTTTCTAGGGACAGAAAACTGTAGGTAGGGAGAGTGTTTTTTTTCTTTCACTCTGCAAGTCCTTGTTTCCAGGGACCTGTAAGGACAGTGAGTTAATTGTCCTTGTGCTATATTGTGCTTAAAAAAAACATTTATTCTAGGGACAGAAAACTCTAGGTAGGGACAGTGTCAGTTTCTTTCACTCTGCAAGTCCTTGTTTCCAGGGACCTGTAAGGACAGTGAGTTAATTTTCCTTGTGCTATATTGTGATTAAAAAAAACATTTTTTCTAGGGACAGAAAACTGTAGGTAGGGAGAGTGTTTTTTTTCTTTCACTCTGCAAGTCCTTGTTTCCAGGGACCTGTAAGGACAGTGAGTTAATTTTCCTTGTGCTATATTGTGATTAAAAAAAACATTTTTTCTAGGGACAGAAAACTGTAGGTAGGGAGAGTGTTTTTTTTCTTTCACTCTGCAAGTCCTTGTTTCCAGGGACCTGTAAGGACAGTGAGTTAATTGTCCTTGTGCTATATTGTGCTTAAAAAAAACATTTTTTCTAGGGACAGAAAACTGTAGGTAGGGAGAGTGTTTTTTTTTTTTCACTCTGCAAGTCCTTGTTTCCAGGGACCTGTAAGGACAGTGAGTTAATTGTCCTTGTGCTATATTGTGCTTAAAAAAAACATTTATTCTAGGGACAGAAAACTCTAGGTAGGGACAGTGTCAGTTTCTTTCACTCTGCAAGTCCTTGTTTCCAGGGACCTGGAGAGACATTGAGTGAATTGTCCTTGTGCTATATTGTGATTAAAAAAAACATTTATTCTAGGGACAGAAAACTCTAGGTAGGGACAGTGTCAGTTTCTTTCACTGTGAAAGTCCTTGTTTCAAGGGACAGAGAAGGACACCTGAAGGTAGCCCTTATTGCTTTTTTCCCATCTCCCTGCAGGCCATCTATTAGAATGTCTGGAAGGCAAACAAGGAGAGGCAGACAGTCAGGAGGCAATAAAAGAGGGCAAGCAGGCTCTGTGTCTGGGGGCAACAGTGCTGGTCGTGGACGCGGTGCATTGTCATCAGCACATGGCCATGGGACACGCTTGTCCTTCTTTTCGGCAGCTGGACATGTTGAGCCACATCATGCCGAAGACTTGGTAGAGTGGATGACCAAGCCCTCCTCCTCCTCCTCATCCTCTCTCACCCAGGCTCAGGGTACTGGAAAAGCAGCTGCCAAAGCGTCGTCTTCCCTGGTATCAATGTCAGACAAATCATCAGTCACTCCTTCCCTAGACCCACCATGTCCTCCTCCTGAGGAGTCCCCCGAACTGTTTCAGCACAGTGTTGGGTACATGCTCCAGGAGGATGCCCAGCGTTTCGAAGGGTCTGATGATGAAACCCAGCTAGAGGAAGGCAGTAGCGTGAGAGCAGACAGAGGGGATGCTCAAGAAGGACACCAATCTGGCAGTCATGTTCCAGCAGCTGCAGCATACTGCCAGATTGGCTCCAGTGATGAGGAGGGAGGGGATGATGAGGTCAATGACTCCACGTGGGTGCCTAATAGGAGAGAGGAGGAGGAGGAGGATGAGGAGGAGGCACATCTCCAACGAGGCAGGATGCCCTTTGGTGGCCAGCGTAAGGGCAGTACACCGACGGAATCACACCGCAGAGCTCCGCCTGTGCAGGGCGCTGCCTCTGCCCGTCATTCAAAAAGTTCTTTGGTGTGGGCCTTTTTTGAGGCTAGTGCATCAGATCGCACAGCTGCTGTTTGCAACATATGTCTCAAGCGTATATCGCGTGGCCAAAACATCAGCCGCTTGGGTACCACATGCCTGACCAGACATATGTTGACCTGCCATGCAGCTCGTTGGCAAGCCTACCTCAAAGACCCACACCAAAGAACCAAGCGGACCTCTCCTTGCACCGCATCAGCTGGGATCTCCAACCCCACTATAACTTCAGTCCTCTCTGAAACATGCACTGAGAGGAATGAAGGTGTAGAATTAGGTGTGTCACAGCCAAGTACTTGCGCCCACTCTGCTAGCAGTACACCGACGTCCGATTCTAGCAGGCAAATTTCCCTGCCCCAGCTGCTGGACCGTCGAAAGAAGTTCACTCCCAGCCATCCACATGCCCAGCGGTTGAATGCTAGCTTGGCTAAATTGCTAGCGCTTCAACTGCTGCCTTTTCAGTTGGTAGACTCGGCCCCCTTCCGTGAGTTTGTGCAATGTGCGGTTCCTCAGTGGCAGGTTCCCAAACGCCACTTTTTCTCACGGAAGGCTATTCCGGCTCTCTACCGGCATGTGGAAGGCAATGTCTTGGCCTCGCTGGACAGGGCGGTCAGCGGTAAGGTGCATATTACCGCTGACTCATGGTCCAGCAGGCATGGACAGGGACGTTACCTTTCTTTCACGGCCCATTGGGTCACTCTTTTGGCAGCTGGGAAGGATTCAGGACAAGGTGCAGTAGTGTTGGAGGTTGTCCCACCGCCACGCCTCCAAAATGCTACTACTGGTTGTGACACACCTCTCTCCTCCACCCCCTCCTCTTCTTCTTCCTCCATGGCCTCTTCCTGTGGTTTGTCCTATGAACCAGCGGTGCTCCGTAGCCGTTCACGGGGCTACGCAAGTACGCAGGCAAAAAGATGCCATGCCGTGCTTGCGCTGGTGTGTTTGGGGGACAGAAGCCACACTGGGGCAGAGGTCCTGTCTGCTCTGCAGGGCCAGGCCGAGAGGTGGTTGACGCCACGCCAGCTTAAGCCAGGAATGGTGGTTTGCGACAATGGCACCAACCTCCTCTCCGCCCTCCGACAGGGACAACTGACCCATGTGCCCTGTGTGGCTCACGTCCTTAACCTGGTGGTGCAGCGCTTCTTGGGCAGGTACCCGGGCTTACAGGATGTCCTGAGGCAGGCCAGGAAAGTCTGTGTGCATTTCCGCAGATCTTATAATGCCAGTGCTCGCCTGGCTGAGCTGCAAAAGGAGTTGAACCTGCCCAAGAACCGCCTTATATGTGACATGCCCACCAGGTGGAACTCAACGTTGGCCATGCTGCAGCGGCTGCACACGCAGCAGAGGGCCATCAATGAGTACCTGTGCGACTACGGCACCAGGACAGGGTCAGGGGAGCTTGGTTTTTTTTCTCCACGCCAGTGGGGCATGATCAGGGATGCATGCACTGTCCTGGCACCATTTGAGGAGGCCACGAGGATGGTGAGCAGTGACAGTGCATGCATCAGTGACACTGTACCTCTTGTCCACCTGTTGGAGCACACGCTGCGTGGAATAATGGACAGGGCACTTGAGGCAGAACAGAGGCAGGAAGAGGAGGACTTCCTTGCCTCTCAAGGCCCCCTTTACCCAGACAGTGTTCCTTCTGTCCCACCCATCGCACAGGAAGAGGAGGAGGAGGAGGAGGAGGAGGAGGAGGAGGATTGTGTCAGCATGGAGGTGGAGGCTGGCACTCAGCATCATCAGCAGCAGTCTTTTAGGGATGATTTACAGTCCCAAGAAACCAGTGGACTTGTACGTGGCTGGGAGGAGGTGGCTGCGGATCATGTCGTCCTTAGTGACCCAGAGGACTCCGGAGCGAATGCCTCAGCAAACCTACGCTGCATGGCCTCCCTGATCCTGCAAAGTCTGCGGAAGGATCCTCGTATTCTTCGGATCAAGGAGAGGGACCATTACTGGCTGGCCACTCTCCTTGATCCACGGTACAAGGGTAAGGTTGCGGACCTTATGTTACCGTCGCAGAGGGAGCAGAGGATGAGACAACTCCGGGAGGCCTTGCAGAAAGGTCTGTGCAACGCGTTCCCAGAGACTGGGAGGTTGCAAACTCCTGGTCCTGGACAACGAGTTGCTGAGGCTTCGGCCAGTCAAAGAAGGAGCGGTGGGGAAGGTGGCCGTCTGACCGATGCGTTCAGACAATTCTTTAGTCCGCAGCCCCAAAGTATGATCGGTTCCAGCAACCATCGCCAGCGTCTGATAAACATGGTGCAGGAATATCTAGGGGCAAGGTCAGACTTGGACACCTTCCCCACCGAAAATCCTCTGGCTTACTGGGTCTTGAGGATGGATCACTGGCCAGAGCTTGCACAGTATGCAATTGAGCTACTGGCCTGTCCTGCATCCAGCGTTCTTTCGGAACGCACATTCAGTGCTGCTGGAGGATTTGTCACGGATCACAGGGTGCGCCTGTCCACCGACTCGGTTGATCGACTGACTTTCATCAAGATGAACCAGTCTTGGATCACCACCAGCTACCACACACCTGATGCTGATATAACAGACTAATTGATTTTAAAATGTCACATCCCTTCAAGACTGATGCTGATGCTGAGTGCCTGTGCTGTTATGTTGACTGGCTATCCTCCTCCTCCGAGTCCTCAATGATACGATTGATGATGATAGCTTGGAAGATCATTTTTGTTTATGGGTGCCGCCACCAGTGCCTAACGCCCAATTTTTCAGCCCCTGTTTAACAGGGGCGTGTAATTACAATTTTTGAAGCAATACTTTGCAACAGGGCTCATTGCTGTGCTCCAAGTACAGTATCTGTGAGGAGTTGCAGTGTTGTGCCACCAGTGCCTAAGGCCCAATTTTTCAGCCCCTGTTTAACAGGGGCGTGTCATTACAATTTTTGAAGCAATACTTTGCAACAGGGCTCATTGCTGTGCTCCAAGTACAGTATCTGTGAAGGGTTGCAGTGTTGTGCCACCAGTGCCTAAGGCCCAATTTTTCAGCCCCTGTTCAACAGGGGCATGTAATTACAATTCTTGATCTAATAATTCACAGCAGGGCCCATTGCTGCACCCACCAAGAGTAACTGTCAGGGCTTACAGTGTTGTGGCACCAGCACCACCATCAAAGGCCCAATTTTTACTACCACTGTTCAACAATTATATGTAATTAAAATTCCTGATATAATAGTTGACAGCAGGGCGTTCCAGCACCAACCAAGAGTAACTGTGAGTGCTTACAGTGTTGTGCCAACACCAACAACTAAGGGGCCTATTTCTGCAGAGTATATACGGCAGGTCCCTACTTTCAAACATCCAACTTACAAACGACTCCTACTTGCAAACGCAAGAAGACAACAGGAAGTGAGAGGAAATCTACCACTAGGAAGGAAAATTCTCTCCTGTAAGAATAAATATGGGAGAAAGGTGTCTCCTCTGTACTGATGCTTTATCAGCAATCCTTGTTTCAAGAAAAACACCACATTTCAAAAACAGTTGTCATTAGGACGGAAAGTGAGGTGAAATGTTCTGAACAGGGGCACAGACAGCAAAACAAATGTTACAGGGGTGATAACCCTTACCTATGTTTTCCAAAAAGTTTAAAAATAGATTTTTGGTCTGGAGCTACACTTCAACAATGTACCTGTTCAAAATTACAAACAGATTCTACATAAGAACAAACCTACAGTCCCTGTCTTGTATGCACCGCCTGTATACGGCTGTTCAGAGTATATAGGGCCTTTTTTATTTTATGTGCGGGGTTCCCCTTAATATCCATACAAGACCCAAAGGGGCTGGTAATGGGCTGGGGTAGGGGGGGGGTCATGGGGTAGCTATGCCATTTTTCTTAAAGATTTTCATCCATATTACCGGGACCAGACATTACATTAAAGCCGCAAGCAGTTTTAAATGGCTTTTTTTTCCTTTAGAAGTGTCATTTTGTGCAGGGACAGTTCTAAACACGGGAAACACGTGGCACTTCACAGGCATACTTTAGACACCCCCCAGGTACGATATTTAAAGGAATATTTGACTTTTTTTTTTTCACTTTATGCATCATTAAAATGACTGCTCCCGGAAAACGACCGTTTTTAAAACTTATTTTTGCATTGATACATGTCCCCTGGTGCAGAACCCGGGTTCCCAAACCCTTTTTAGGACAATAACATGCATAATAGTTTTTATAATTAGCACTTTAGAATTCGAACGTTCGCATCCATTGTATTTAATAGGGTTCTAATGTTCGTTCGAACTTTCGGTCCGTTCGCGGGTTCTGGTGCGAACCGAACCCGGGGGTGTTCGGCTCATCACTAATCATCACTGGTGTACTATGGGCCATCACTGGTGTACTATGGGCCATCACTGGTGTACTATGGATCATCACTGGTGTACTATGGACCATCACTGATGTACTATGGATCATCACTGGTGTACTATGGATCATCACTGGTGTACTATGGATCATCCCTGGTGTACTATGGATCATCACTGGTGTACTATGGATCATCACTGATATACTGTGGACCATCCCTGATATACTGTGGATCATCCCTGATGTACTGTGGATCATCACTGATGTACTGTGGGCCATCACAGGTGTACTGTGGGCCATCACAGGTGTACTATGGATCATCACTGATGTACTATGGATCATCACTGGTGTACTATGGATCATCACTGATGTACTGTGGACCATCCCTGATGTACTATAGATCATCACTGATGTACTGTGGATCATCACTGATGTACTATGGGCCATCACTGGTGTACTATGGGCCATCACTGGTGTACTATGGATCATCACTGGATTACTATGGATCATCCCTGGTGTACTATGGACCATCACTGATGTGCTTTGGGCCATCACTGGTGTACTATGGATCATCACTGATGTACTGTGGACCATCCCTGATGTACTGTGGATCATCACTGATGTACTATGGATCATCACTGATGTACTATGGACCATCACTGGTGTACTATGGACCATCACTGGTGTACTATGGATCATCACTGATATACTGTGGATCATCACTGATGTACTGTGGGCCATCACTGATGTACTATGGATCATCACTGATATACTGTGGACCATCCCTGATGTATTGTGGATCATCACTGATGTACTGTGGATCATCACTGATGTACTATAGATCATCACTGAAGTACTATGGGCCATCACTGGTGTACTATGGATCATCACTGGTGTACTATGGGCCATCACTGGTGTACTATGGATCATCACTGATGTACTATGGATCATCACTGATGTACTATGGATCATGACTGGTGTACTATGGATCATCACTGATGTACTGTGGACCATCCCTGATGTCCTGTGGATCATCACTGATGTACTGTGGATCATCACTGATGTACTGTGGATCATCACTGATGTACTGTGGATCATCACTGATGTACTGAGGATCATCACTGATATACTGTGGATCATCACTGATGTACTATGGACCATCCCTGATGTACTGTGGATCATCACTGATGTACTATAGTTCATCACTGATGTACTATGGGCCATCACTGGTGTACTATGGATCATCACTGGTGTACTATGGATCATCACTGATGTACTATGGACCATCCCTGATGTACTGTGGATCATCACTGATGTACTATGGACCATCCCTGATGTACTGTGGATCATCACTGATGTACTATGGACCATCACTGATGTACTATAGATCATCACTGATGTACTATGGACCATCACTGGTGTACTATGGATCATCACTGGTGTACTGTGGATCATCACTGGTGTACTATGGACCATCCCTGATGTACTGTGGATCATCACTGATGTACTGTGGATCATCACTGATGTACTATAGTTTATCACTGATGTACTATAGGCCATCACTGGTGTACTATGGATCATCACTGGTGTACTATGGATCATCACTGATGTACTATGGACCATCCCTGATGTACTGTGGATCATCACAGATGTACTGTGGATCATCACTGATGTACTATGGATCATCACTGATGTACTGTGGATCATCACTGATGTACTATTGTTCATCACTGATGTACTATGGGCCATCACTGGTGTACTATGGATCATCACTGGTGTACTATGGATCATCACTGATGTACTATGGACCATCCTTGATGTACTGTGGATCATCACTGATGTACTATAGTTCATCACTGATGTACTATGGGCCATCACTGGTGTACTATGGATCATCACTGGTGTACTATGGATCATCACTGATGTACTATGGACCATCCCTGATGTACTGTGGATCATCACTGATGTACTGTGGATCATCACTGATGTACTATGGATCATCACTGATGTACTATGGGCCATCACTGGTGTACTATGGGCCATCACTGGTGTACTATGGATCATCACTGGTTTACTATGGACCATCACTGATGTACTATGGACCATCACTGATGTACTATGGATCATCACTGATATACTGTGGACCATCCCTGATGTACTGTGGATCATCACTGATGTACTGTGGATCATCACTGAAGTATTGTGGATCATCACTGATGTACTGTGGATCATCACTAATGTACTGTGGATCATAACTGATGTACTGTAGATCATCACTGATGTACTATAGATCATCACTGGTGTACTATGTATATAGATCATCACTGATGTACTATGGACCATCACTGGTGTACTATGGATCATCACTGGTGTACTGTGGATCATCACTGGTGTACTATGGACCATCCCTGATGTACTGTGGATCATCACTGATGTACTGTGGATCATCACTGATGTACTATAGTTCATCACTGATGTACTATGGGCTATCACTGGTGTACTACGGATCATCACTGATGTACTATGGACCATCCCTGATGTACTGTGGATCATCACTGATGTACTATAGTTCATCACTGATGTACTATGGGCCATCACTGGTGTACTATGGATCATCACTGGTGTACTATGGATCATCACTGATGTACTATAGATCATCACTCATGTACTATAGCTCATCACTGATGTACTATGGACCATCACTGATGTACTATAGATCATCACTGATGTACTATGGACCATCACTGGTGTACTATGGATCATCACTGGTGTACTGTGGATCATCACTGGTGTACAGTGGATCATCACTGATGTACTGTGGATCATCACTGATGTACTATAGTTCATCACTGATGTACTATGGGCCATCACTGGTGTACTATGGATCATCACTGGTGTACTATGGATCATCACTGATGTACTATGGACCATCCCTGATGTACTGTGGATCATCACTGATATACTGTGGATCATCACTGATGTACTATGGATCATCACTGATGTACTGTGGATCATCACTGATGTACTATAGTTCATCACTGATGTACTATGGGCCATCACTGGTGTACTATGGATCATCACTGGTGTACTATGGATCATCACTGATGTACTATGGACCATCCCTGATGTACTGTGGATCATCACTGATGTACTATAGTTCATCACTGATGTACTATGGGCCATCACTGGTGTACTATGGATCATCACTGGTGTACTATGGATCATCACTGATGTACTATGGACTATCCCTGATGTACTGTGGATCATCATTGATGTACTGTGGATCATCACTGATGTACTATGGATCATCACTGATGTACTATGGGCCATCACTGGTGTACTATGGGCCATCACTGGTGTACTATAGATCATCACTGGTGTACTATGGACCATCACTGATGTACTATGGATCATCACTGATATACTGTGGACCATCCCTGATGTACTGTGGATCATCACTGATGTACTGTGGATCATCACTGAAGTATTGTGGATCATCACTGATGTACTGTGGATCATCACTGATGTACTGTGTATCATAACTGATGTACTGTGGATCATCACTGATGTACTATAGATCATCACTGATGTACTATGGACCATCACTGATGTACTATAGATCATCACTGATGTACTATGGACCATCACTGGTGTACTATGGATCATCACTGGTGTACTGTGGATCATCACTGGTGTACTATGGACCATCCCTGATGTACTGTGGATCATCACTGATGTACTATAGTTCATCACTGATGTACTATGGGCCATCACTGGTGTACTATGGATCATCACTGGTGTACTATGGATCATCACTGATGTACTATGGACCATCCCTGATGTACTGTGGATCATCACTGATGTACTGTGGATCATCACTGATGTACTATGGATCATCACTGATGTACTATGGATCATCACTGATGTACTATTGTTCATCACTGATGTACTATGGGCCATCACTGATGTACTATGGACCATCCCTGGTGTACTATGGATCATCACTGATGTACTATGGACCATCCCTGATGTACTGTGGATCATCACTGATGTACTATAGTTCATCACTGATGTACTATGGGCCATCACTGGTGTACTATGGATCATCACTGGTGTACAATGGATCATCACTGATGTACTATGGACCATCCCTGATGTACTGTGGATCATCACTGATGTACTGTGGATCATCACTGATGTACTATGGATCATCACTGATGTACTATGGGCCCTCACTATTGTACTATGGGCCATCACTGGTGTACTATTGATCATCACTGGTGTACTATGGATCATCACTGGTGTACTATGGATCATCACTGATGTACTATGGATCATCACTGATGTACTATGGATCATGACTGGTGTACTATGGATCATCACTGATGTACTGTGGACCATCCCTGATGTACTGTGGATCATCACTGATGTACTGTGGATCATCACTGATGTACTGAGGATCATCACTGATGTACTATGGATCATCACTGATGTAGCTTGGATCATCACTGATGTACTGTGGATCATCACTGATGTACTGTGGATCATCACTGATGTACTATAGATCATCACTGTAGTACTATGGGCCATGACTGGTGTACTATGGATCATCACTGATGTACTATGGATCATCACTGATGTACTATGGATCATCACTGATGTATTATGGATCATCACTGATGTACTATAAGCCATCACTGATGTTCTATGGATCATCACTGGTGTACTATGGATCATCACTGATGTACTATGAGCCATCACTGATGTACTATGGATCATCACTGGTGTACAATGGATCACCACTGATGTACTATGGATCATCACTGATGTACTATGAGCCATCACTGATGTACTATGGGCCATCCCTGGTGTACTATGGATCATCACTGATGTACTGTGGATCCTCGCTGATGTACTATGGGACATCACTGGTGTACTATGGGCCATCACTGGTGTACTATGGATCATCACTGGTGTACTATGGGCCATCACTGGTGTACTATGGGCCATCACTGGTGTACTATGGATCATCACTGGTGTACTATGGACCATCACTGATGTACTATAGATCATCACTGATGTACTATGGACCATCACTGGTGTACTATGGATCATCACTGGTGTACTGTGGATCATCACTGGTGTACTATGGACCATCCCTGATGTACTGTGGATCATAACTGATGTACTGTGGATCATCACTGATGTACTATAGTTCATCACTGATGTACTATGGGCCATCACTGGTGTACTATGGATCATCACTGATGTACTATGGACCATCCCTGATGTACTGTGGATCATCACTGATGTACTATAGTTCATCACTGATGTACTATGGGCCATCACTGGTGTACTATGGATCATCACTGGTGTACTATGGATCATCACTGATGTACTATGGACCATCCCTGATGTACTGTGGATCATCACTGATGTACTGTGGATCATCACTGATGTACTATGGATCATCACTGATGTACTATGGGCCATCACTGGTGTACTATGGATCATCACTGGTGTACTATGGATCATCACTGGTGTACTATGGACCATCACTGATGTACTGTGGACCACCACTGATGTACTGTGGATCATCACTGATGTACTGTGGATCATCCCTGGTGTAGTATGGAACATCACTGGTGTACTATGGATCATCACTGGTGTACTATGGATCGTCACTGATGTACTATGGGCCATCACTGATGTACTATGGATCATCACTGATATACTGTGGACCATCCCTGATGTACTGTGGATCATCACTGATGTACTGTGGATCATCACTGAAGTATTGTGGATCATCACTGATGTACTGTGGATCATCACTGATGTACTGTGGATCATAACTGATGTACTGTGGATCATCACTGATGTACTGTGGATCATCACTGATGTACTATAGATCATTACTGATGTACTATGGATCATCACTGATGTACTATGGACCATCACTGATGTACTATGGGCCATCACTGGTGTACTATGGATCATCACTGATGTACTGTGGATCATCACTGATGTACTGTGGGCCATCACTGATGTACTATGGATCATCACTGATATACTGTGGACCATCCCTGATGTATTGTGGATCATCACTGATGTACTGTGGATCATCACTGATGTACTATAAATCATCACTGAAGTACTATGGGCCATCACTGGTGTACTATGGATCATCACTGGTGTACTATGGATCATCACTGATGTACTATGGATCATCACTGATGTACTATGGATCATGACTGGTGTACTATGGATCATCACTGATGTACTGTGGACCATCCCTGATGTACTGTGGATCATCACTGATGTACTGTGGATCATCACTGATGTACTGTGGATCATCACTGATGTACTGAGGATCATCACTGATGTACTATGGATCATCACTGATGTAGCTTGGATCATCACTGATGTACTGTGGATCATCACTGATGTACTGTGGATCATCACTGATGTACTATAGATCATCACTGTAGTACTATGGGCCATGACTGGTGTACTATGGATCATCACTGATGTACTATGGATCATCACTGATGTACTATGGATCATCACTGATGTATTATGGATCATCACTGATGTACTATAAGCCATCACTGATGTTCTATGGATCATCACTGGTGTACTATGGATCATCACTGATGTACTATGAGCCATCACTGATGTACTATGGATCATCACTGGTGTACAATGGATCACCACTGATGTACTATGGATCATCACTGATGTACTATGAGCCATCACTGATGTACTATGGGCCATCCCTGGTGTACTATGGATCATCCCTGGTGTACTATGGATCATCACTGATGTACTGTGGATCCTCACTGATGTACTATGGGACATCACTGGTGTACTATGGGCCATCACTGGTGTACTATGGATCATCACTGGTGTACTATGGGCCATCACTGGTGTACTATGGGCCATCACTGGTGTACTATGGATCATCACTGGTGTACTATGGACCATCACTGATGTACTATGGATCATCACTGGTGTACTATGGATCATCACTGGTGTACTATGGATCATCCCTGGTGTACTATGGATCATCACTGGTGTACTATGGATCATCACTGATATACTGTGGACCATCCCTGATATACTGTGGATCATCCCTGATGTACTGTGGATCATCACTGATGTACTGTGGGCCATCACAGGTGTACTGTGGGCCATCACAGGTGTACTATGGATCATCACTGATGTACTATGGATCATCACTGGTGTACTATGGATCATCACTGATGTACTGTGGACCATCCCTGATGTACTATAGATCATCACTGATGTACTGTGGATCATCACTGATGTACTATGGGCCATCACTGGTGTACTATGGGCCATCACTGGTGTACTATGGATCATCACTGGATTACTATGGATCATCCCTGGTGTACTATGGACCATCACTGATGTGCTTTGGGCCATCACTGGTGTACTATGGATCATCACTGATGTACTGTGGACCATCCCTGATGTACTGTGGATCATCACTGATGTACTATGGATCATCACTGATGTACTATGGACCATCACTGGTGTACTATGGATCATCACTGGTGTACTATGGATCATCACTGATATACTGTGGATCATCACTGATGTACTGTGGGCCATCACTGATGTACTATGGATCATCACTGATATACTGTGGACCATCCCTGATGTATTGTGGATCATCACTGATGTACTGTGGATCATCACTGATGTACTATAGATCATCACTGAAGTACTATGGGCCATCACTGGTGTACTATGGATCATCACTGGTGTACTATGGGCCATCACTGGTGTACTATGGATCATCACTGATGTACTATGGATCATCACTGATGTACTATGGATCATGACTGGTGTACTATGGATCATCACTGATGTACTGTGGACCATCCCTGATGTCCTGTGGATCATCACTGATGTACTGTGGATCATCACTGATGTACTGTGGATCATCACTGATGTACTGTGGATCATCACTGATGTACTGAGGATCATCACTGATATACTGTGGATCATCACTGATGTACTATGGACCATCCCTGATGTACTGTGGATCATCACTGATGTACTATAGTTCATCACTGATGTACTATGGGCCATCACTGGTGTACTATGGATCATCACTGGTGTACTATGGATCATCACTGATGTACTATGGACCATCCCTGATGTACTGTGGATCATCACTGATGTACTATGGACCATCCCTGATGTACTGTGGATCATCACTGATGTACTATGGACCATCACTGATGTACTATAGATCATCACTGATGTACTATGGACCATCACTGGTGTACTATGGATCATCACTGGTGTACTGTGGATCATCACTGGTGTACTATGGACCATCCCTGATGTACTGTGGATCATCACTGATGTACTGTGGATCATCACTGATGTACTATAGTTTATCACTGATGTACTATAGGCCATCACTGGTGTACTATGGATCATCACTGGTGTACTATGGATCATCACTGATGTACTATGGACCATCCCTGATGTACTGTGGATCATCACAGATGTACTGTGGATCATCACTGATGTACTATGGATCATCACTGATGTACTGTGGATCATCACTGATGTACTATTGTTCATCACTGATGTACTATGGGCCATCACTGGTGTACTATGGATCATCACTGGTGTACTATGGATCATCACTGATGTACTATGGACCATCCTTGATGTACTGTGGATCATCACTGATGTACTATAGTTCATCACTGATGTACTATGGGCCATCACTGGTGTACTATGGATCATCACTGGTGTACTATGGATCATCACTGATGTACTATGGACCATCCCTGATGTACTGTGGATCATCACTGATGTACTGTGGATCATCACTGATGTACTATGGATCATCACTGATGTACTATGGGCCATCACTGGTGTACTATGGGCCATCACTGGTGTACTATGGATCATCACTGGTTTACTATGGACCATCACTGATGTACTATGGACCATCACTGATGTACTATGGATCATCACTGATATACTGTGGACCATCCCTGATGTACTGTGGATCATCACTGATGTACTGTGGATCATCACTGAAGTATTGTGGATCATCACTGATGTACTGTGGATCATCACTAATGTACTGTGGATCATAACTGATGTACTGTAGATCATCACTGATGTACTATAGATCATCACTGGTGTACTATGTATATAGATCATCACTGATGTACTATGGACCATCACTGGTGTACTATGGATCATCACTGGTGTACTGTGGATCATCACTGGTGTACTATGGACCATCCCTGATGTACTGTGGATCATCACTGATGTACTGTGGATCATCACTGATGTACTATAGTTCATCACTGATGTACTATGGGCTATCACTGGTGTACTACGGATCATCACTGATGTACTATGGACCATCCCTGATGTACTGTGGATCATCACTGATGTACTATAGTTCATCACTGATGTACTATGGGCCATCACTGGTGTACTATGGATCATCACTGGTGTACTATGGATCATCACTGATGTACTATAGATCATCACTCATGTACTATAGCTCATCACTGATGTACTATGGACCATCACTGATGTACTATAGATCATCACTGATGTACTATGGACCATCACTGGTGTACTATGGATCATCACTGGTGTACTGTGGATCATCACTGGTGTACAGTGGATCATCACTGATGTACTGTGGATCATCACTGATGTACTATAGTTCATCACTGATGTACTATGGGCCATCACTGGTGTACTATGGATCATCACTGGTGTACTATGGATCATCACTGATGTACTATGGACCATCCCTGATGTACTGTGGATCATCACTGATATACTGTGGATCATCACTGATGTACTATGGATCATCACTGATGTACTGTGGATCATCACTGATGTACTATAGTTCATCACTGATGTACTATGGGCCATCACTGGTGTACTATGGATCATCACTGGTGTACTATGGATCATCACTGATGTACTATGGACCATCCCTGATGTACTGTGGATCATCACTGATGTACTATAGTTCATCACTGATGTACTATGGGCCATCACTGGTGTACTATGGATCATCACTGGTGTACTATGGATCATCACTGATGTACTATGGACTATCCCTGATGTACTGTGGATCATCATTGATGTACTGTGGATCATCACTGATGTACTATGGATCATCACTGATGTACTATGGGCCATCACTGGTGTACTATGGGCCATCACTGGTGTACTATAGATCATCACTGGTGTACTATGGACCATCACTGATGTACTATGGATCATCACTGATATACTGTGGACCATCCCTGATGTACTGTGGATCATCACTGATGTACTGTGGATCATCACTGAAGTATTGTGGATCATCACTGATGTACTGTGGATCATCACTGATGTACTGTGTATCATAACTGATGTACTGTGGATCATCACTGATGTACTATAGATCATCACTGATGTACTATGGACCATCACTGATGTACTATAGATCATCACTGATGTACTATGGACCATCACTGGTGTACTATGGATCATCACTGGTGTACTGTGGATCATCACTGGTGTACTATGGACCATCCCTGATGTACTGTGGATCATCACTGATGTACTATAGTTCATCACTGATGTACTATGGGCCATCACTGGTGTACTATGGATCATCACTGGTGTACTATGGATCATCACTGATGTACTATGGACCATCCCTGATGTACTGTGGATCATCACTGATGTACTGTGGATCATCACTGATGTACTATGGATCATCACTGATGTACTATGGATCATCACTGATGTACTATTGTTCATCACTGATGTACTATGGGCCATCACTGATGTACTATGGACCATCCCTGGTGTACTATGGATCATCACTGATGTACTATGGACCATCCCTGATGTACTGTGGATCATCACTGATGTACTATAGTTCATCACTGATGTACTATGGGCCATCACTGGTGTACTATGGATCATCACTGGTGTACAATGGATCATCACTGATGTACTATGGACCATCCCTGATGTACTGTGGATCATCACTGATGTACTGTGGATCATCACTGATGTACTATGGATCATCACTGATGTACTATGGGCCCTCACTATTGTACTATGGGCCATCACTGGTGTACTATTGATCATCACTGGTGTACTATGGATCATCACTGGTGTACTATGGATCATCACTGATGTACTATGGATCATCACTGATGTACTATGGATCATGACTGGTGTACTATGGATCATCACTGATGTACTGTGGACCATCCCTGATGTACTGTGGATCATCACTGATGTACTGTGGATCATCACTGATGTACTGAGGATCATCACTGATGTACTATGGATCATCACTGATGTAGCTTGGATCATCACTGATGTACTGTGGATCATCACTGATGTACTGTGGATCATCACTGATGTACTATAGATCATCACTGTAGTACTATGGGCCATGACTGGTGTACTATGGATCATCACTGATGTACTATGGATCATCACTGATGTACTATGGATCATCACTGATGTATTATGGATCATCACTGATGTACTATAAGCCATCACTGATGTTCTATGGATCATCACTGGTGTACTATGGATCATCACTGATGTACTATGAGCCATCACTGATGTACTATGGATCATCACTGGTGTACAATGGATCACCACTGATGTACTATGGATCATCACTGATGTACTATGAGCCATCACTGATGTACTATGGGCCATCCCTGGTGTACTATGGATCATCACTGATGTACTGTGGATCCTCGCTGATGTACTATGGGACATCACTGGTGTACTATGGGCCATCACTGGTGTACTATGGATCATCACTGGTGTACTATGGGCCATCACTGGTGTACTATGGGCCATCACTGGTGTACTATGGATCATCACTGGTGTACTATGGACCATCACTGATGTACTATGGATCATCACTGGTGTACTATGGATCATCACTGGTGTACTATGGATCATCCCTGGTGTACTATGGATCATCACTGGTGTACTATGGATCATCACTGATATACTGTGGACCATCCCTGATATACTGTGGATCATCCCTGATGTACTGTGGATCATCACTGATGTACTGTGGGCCATCACAGGTGTATTGTGGGCCATCACAGGTGTACTATGGATCATCACTGATGTACTATGGATCATCACTGGTGTACTATGGATCATCACTGATGTACTGTGGACCATCCCTGATGTACTATAGATCATCACTGATGTACTGTGGATCATCACTGATGTACTATGGGCCATCACTGGTGTACTATGGGCCATCACTGGTGTACTATGGATCATCACTGGATTACTATGGATCATCCCTGGTGTACTATGGACCATCACTGATGTGCTTTGGGCCATCACTGGTGTACTATGGATCATCACTGATGTACTGTGGACCATCCCTGATGTACTGTGGATCATCACTGATGTACTATGGATCATCACTGATGTACTATGGACCATCACTGGTGTACTATGGACCATCACTGGTGTACTATGGATCATCACTGATATACTGCGGATCATCACTGATGTACTGTGGGCCATCACTGATGTACTATGGATCATCACTGATATACTGTGGACCATCCCTGATGTATTGTGGATCATCACTGATGTACTGTGGATCATCACTGATGTACTATAGATCATCACTGAAGTACTATGGGCCATCACTGGTGTACTATGGATCATCACTGGTGTACTATGGGCCATCACTGGTGTACTATGGATCATCACTGATGTACTATGGATCATCACTGATGTACTATGGATCATGACTGGTGTACTATGGATCATCACTGATGTACTGTGGACCATCCCTGATGTCCTGTGGATCATCACTGATGTACTGTGGATCATCACTGATGTACTGTGGATCATCACTGATGTACTGTGGATCATCACTGATGTACTGAGGATCATCACTGATATACTGTGGATCATCACTGATGTACTATGGACCATCCCTGATGTACTGTGGATCATCACTGATGTACTATAGTTCATCACTGATGTACTATGGGCCATCACTGGTGTACTATGGATCATCACTGGTGTACTATGGATCATCACTGATGTACTATGGACCATCCCTGATGTACTGTGGATCATCACTGATGTACTATGGACCATCCCTGATGTACTGTGGATCATCACTGATGTACTATGGACCATCACTGATGTACTATAGATCATCACTGATGTACTATGGACCATCACTGGTGTACTATGGATCATCACTGGTGTACTGTGGATCATCACTGGTGTACTATGGACCATCCCTGATGTACTGTGGATCATCACTGATGTACTGTGGATCATCACTGATGTACTATAGTTTATCACTGATGTACTATAGGCCATCACTGGTGTACTATGGATCATCACTGGTGTACTATGGATCATCACTGATGTACTATGGACCATCCCTGATGTACTGTGGATCATCACAGATGTACTGTGGATCATCACTGATGTACTATGGATCATCACTGATGTACTGTGGATCATCACTGATGTACTATTGTTCATCACTGATGTACTATGGGCCATCACTGGTGTACTATGGATCATCACTGGTGTACTATGGATCATCACTGATGTACTATGGACCATCCTTGATGTACTGTGGATCATCACTGATGTACTATAGTTCATCACTGATGTACTATGGGCCATCACTGGTGTACTATGGATCATCACTGGTGTACTATGGATCATCACTGATGTACTATGGACCATCCCTGATGTACTGTGGATCATCACTGATGTACTGTGGATCATCACTGATGTACTATGGATCATCACTGATGTACTATGGGCCATCACTGGTGTACTATGGGCCATCACTGGTGTACTATGGATCATCACTGGTTTACTATGGACCATCACTGATGTACTATGGACCATCACTGATGTACTATGGATCATCACTGATATACTGTGGACCATCCCTGATGTACTGTGGATCATCACTGATGTACTGTGGATCATCACTGAAGTATTGTGGATCATCACTGATGTACTGTGGATCATCACTAATGTACTGTGGATCATAACTGATGTACTGTAGATCATCACTGATGTACTATAGATCATCACTGGTGTACTATGTATATAGATCATCACTGATGTACTATGGACCATCACTGGTGTACTATGGATCATCACTGGTGTACTGTGGATCATCACTGGTGTACTATGGACCATCCCTGATGTACTGTGGATCATCACTGATGTACTGTGGATCATCACTGATGTACTATAGTTCATCACTGATGTACTATGGGCTATCACTGGTGTACTACGGATCATCACTGATGTACTATGGACCATCCCTGATGTACTGTGGATCATCACTGATGTACTATAGTTCATCACTGATGTACTATGGGCCATCACTGGTGTACTATGGATCATCACTGGTGTACTATGGATCATCACTGATGTACTATAGATCATCACTCATGTACTATAGCTCATCACTGATGTACTATGGACCATCACTGATGTACTATAGATCATCACTGATGTACTATGGACCATCACTGGTGTACTATGGATCATCACTGGTGTACTGTGGATCATCACTGGTGTACAGTGGATCATCACTGATGTACTGTGGATCATCACTGATGTACTATAGTTCATCACTGATGTACTATGGGCCATCACTGGTGTACTATGGATCATCACTGGTGTACTATGGATCATCACTGATGTACTATGGACCATCCCTGATGTACTGTGGATCATCACTGATATACTGTGGATCATCACTGATGTACTATGGATCATCACTGATGTACTGTGGATCATCACTGATGTACTATAGTTCATCACTGATGTACTATGGGCCATCACTGGTGTACTATGGATCATCACTGGTGTACTATGGATCATCACTGATGTACTATGGACCATCCCTGATGTACTGTGGATCATCACTGATGTACTATAGTTCATCACTGATGTACTATGGGCCATCACTGGTGTACTATGGATCATCACTGGTGTACTATGGATCATCACTGATGTACTATGGACTATCCCTGATGTACTGTGGATCATCATTGATGTACTGTGGATCATCACTGATGTACTATGGATCATCACTGATGTACTATGGGCCATCACTGGTGTACTATGGGCCATCACTGGTGTACTATAGATCATCACTGGTGTACTATGGACCATCACTGATGTACTATGGATCATCACTGATATACTGTGGACCATCCCTGATGTACTGTGGATCATCACTGATGTACTGTGGATCATCACTGAAGTATTGTGGATCATCACTGATGTACTGTGGATCATCACTGATGTACTGTGTATCATAACTGATGTACTGTGGATCATCACTGATGTACTATAGATCATCACTGATGTACTATGGACCATCACTGATGTACTATAGATCATCACTGATGTACTATGGACCATCACTGGTGTACTATGGATCATCACTGGTGTACTGTGGATCATCACTGGTGTACTATGGACCATCCCTGATGTACTGTGGATCATCACTGATGTACTATAGTTCATCACTGATGTACTATGGGCCATCACTGGTGTACTATGGATCATCACTGGTGTACTATGGATCATCACTGATGTACTATGGACCATCCCTGATGTACTGTGGATCATCACTGATGTACTGTGGATCATCACTGATGTACTATGGATCATCACTGATGTACTATGGATCATCACTGATGTACTATTGTTCATCACTGATGTACTATGGGCCATCACTGATGTACTATGGACCATCCCTGGTGTACTATGGATCATCACTGATGTACTATGGACCATCCCTGATGTACTGTGGATCATCACTGATGTACTATAGTTCATCACTGATGTACTATGGGCCATCACTGGTGTACTATGGATCATCACTGGTGTACTATGGATCATCACTGATGTACTATGGACCATCCCTGATGTACTGTGGATCATCACTGATGTACTATGGACCATCCCTGATGTACTGTGGATCATCACTGATGTACTATGGACCATCACTGATGTACTATAGATCATCACTGATGTACTATGGACCATCACTGGTGTACTATGGATCATCACTGGTGTACTGTGGATCATCACTGGTGTACTATGGACCATCCCTGATGTACTGTGGATCATCACTGATGTACTGTGGATCATCACTGATGTACTATAGTTTATCACTGATGTACTATAGGCCATCACTGGTGTACTATGGATCATCACTGGTGTACTATGGATCATCACTGATGTACTATGGACCATCCCTGATGTACTGTGGATCATCACAGATGTACTGTGGATCATCACTGATGTACTATGGATCATCACTGATGTACTGTGGATCATCACTGATGTACTATTGTTCATCACTGATGTACTATGGGCCATCACTGGTGTACTATGGATCATCACTGGTGTACTATGGATCATCACTGATGTACTATGGACCATCCTTGATGTACTGTGGATCATCACTGATGTACTATAGTTCATCACTGATGTACTATGGGCCATCACTGGTGTACTATGGATCATCACTGGTGTACTATGGATCATCACTGATGTACTATGGACCATCCCTGATGTACTGTGGATCATCACTGATGTACTGTGGATCATCACTGATGTACTATGGATCATCACTGATGTACTATGGGCCATCACTGGTGTACTATGGGCCATCACTGGTGTACTATGGATCATCACTGGTTTACTATGGACCATCACTGATGTACTATGGACCATCACTGATGTACTATGGATCATCACTGATATACTGTGGACCATCCCTGATGTACTGTGGATCATCACTGATGTACTGTGGATCATCACTGAAGTATTGTGGATCATCACTGATGTACTGTGGATCATCACTAATGTACTGTGGATCATAACTGATGTACTGTAGATCATCACTGATGTACTATAGATCATCACTGGTGTACTATGTATATAGATCATCACTGATGTACTATGGACCATCACTGGTGTACTATGGATCATCACTGGTGTACTGTGGATCATCACTGGTGTACTATGGACCATCCCTGATGTACTGTGGATCATCACTGATGTACTGTGGATCATCACTGATGTACTATAGTTCATCACTGATGTACTATGGGCTATCACTGGTGTACTACGGATCATCACTGATGTACTATGGACCATCCCTGATGTACTGTGGATCATCACTGATGTACTATAGTTCATCACTGATGTACTATGGGCCATCACTGGTGTACTATGGATCATCACTGGTGTACTATGGATCATCACTGATGTACTATAGATCATCACTCATGTACTATAGCTCATCACTGATGTACTATGGACCATCACTGATGTACTATAGATCATCACTGATGTACTATGGACCATCACTGGTGTACTATGGATCATCACTGGTGTACTGTGGATCATCACTGGTGTACAGTGGATCATCACTGATGTACTGTGGATCATCACTGATGTACTATAGTTCATCACTGATGTACTATGGGCCATCACTGGTGTACTATGGATCATCACTGGTGTACTATGGATCATCACTGATGTACTATGGACCATCCCTGATGTACTGTGGATCATCACTGATATACTGTGGATCATCACTGATGTACTATGGATCATCACTGATGTACTGTGGATCATCACTGATGTACTATAGTTCATCACTGATGTACTATGGGCCATCACTGGTGTACTATGGATCATCACTGGTGTACTATGGATCATCACTGATGTACTATGGACCATCCCTGATGTACTGTGGATCATCACTGATGTACTATAGTTCATCACTGATGTACTATGGGCCATCACTGGTGTACTATGGATCATCACTGGTGTACTATGGATCATCACTGATGTACTATGGACTATCCCTGATGTACTGTGGATCATCATTGATGTACTGTGGATCATCACTGATGTACTATGGATCATCACTGATGTACTATGGGCCATCACTGGTGTACTATGGGCCATCACTGGTGTACTATAGATCATCACTGGTGTACTATGGACCATCACTGATGTACTATGGATCATCACTGATATACTGTGGACCATCCCTGATGTACTGTGGATCATCACTGATGTACTGTGGATCATCACTGAAGTATTGTGGATCATCACTGATGTACTGTGGATCATCACTGATGTACTGTGTATCATAACTGATGTACTGTGGATCATCACTGATGTACTATAGATCATCACTGATGTACTATGGACCATCACTGATGTACTATAGATCATCACTGATGTACTATGGACCATCACTGGTGTACTATGGATCATCACTGGTGTACTGTGGATCATCACTGGTGTACTATGGACCATCCCTGATGTACTGTGGATCATCACTGATGTACTATAGTTCATCACTGATGTACTATGGGCCATCACTGGTGTACTATGGATCATCACTGGTGTACTATGGATCATCACTGATGTACTATGGACCATCCCTGATGTACTGTGGATCATCACTGATGTACTGTGGATCATCACTGATGTACTATGGATCATCACTGATGTACTATGGATCATCACTGATGTACTATTGTTCATCACTGATGTACTATGGGCCATCACTGATGTACTATGGACCATCCCTGGTGTACTATGGATCATCACTGATGTACTATGGACCATCCCTGATGTACTGTGGATCATCACTGATGTACTATAGTTCATCACTGATGTACTATGGGCCATCACTGGTGTACTATGGATCATCACTGGTGTACAATGGATCATCACTGATGTACTATGGACCATCCCTGATGTACTGTGGATCATCACTGATGTACTGTGGATCATCACTGATGTACTATGGATCATCACTGATGTACTATGGGCCCTCACTATTGTACTATGGGCCATCACTGGTGTACTATTGATCATCACTGGTGTACTATGGATCATCACTGGTGTACTATGGATCATCACTGATGTACTATGGATCATCACTGATGTACTATGGATCATGACTGGTGTACTATGGATCATCACTGATGTACTGTGGACCATCCCTGATGTACTGTGGATCATCACTGATGTACTGTGGATCATCACTGATGTACTGTGGATCATCACTGATGTACTGAGGATCATCACTGATGTACTATGGATCATCACTGATGTAGCTTGGATCATCACTGATGTACTGTGGATCATCACTGATGTACTGTGGATCATCACTGATGTACTATAGATCATCACTGTAGTACTATGGGCCATGACTGGTGTACTATGGATCATCACTGATGTACTATGGATCATCACTGATGTACTATGGATCATCACTGATGTATTATGGATCATCACTGATGTACTATAAGCCATCACTGATGTTCTATGGATCATCACTGGTGTACTATGGATCATCACTGATGTACTATGAGCCATCACTGATGTACTATGGATCATCACTGGTGTACAATGGATCACCACTGATGTACTATGGATCATCACTGATGTACTATGAGCCATCACTGATGTACTATGGGCCATCCCTGGTGTACTATGGATCATCACTGATGTACTGTGGATCCTCGCTGATGTACTATGGGACATCACTGGTGTACTATGGGCCATCACTGGTGTACTATGGATCATCACTGGTGTACTATGGGCCATCACTGGTGTACTATGGGCCATCACTGGTGTACTATGGATCATCACTGGTGTACTATGGACCATCACTGATGTACTATGGATCATCACTGGTGTACTATGGATCATCACTGGTGTACTATGGATCATCCCTGGTGTACTATGGATCATCACTGGTGTACTATGGATCATCACTGATATACTGTGGACCATCCCTGATATACTGTGGATCATCCCTGATGTACTGTGGATCATCACTGATGTACTGTGGGCCATCACAGGTGTATTGTGGGCCATCACAGGTGTACTATGGATCATCACTGATGTACTATGGATCATCACTGGTGTACTATGGATCATCACTGATGTACTGTGGACCATCCCTGATGTACTATAGATCATCACTGATGTACTGTGGATCATCACTGATGTACTATGGGCCATCACTGGTGTACTATGGGCCATCACTGGTGTACTATGGATCATCACTGGATTACTATGGATAATCCCTGGTGTACTATGGACCATCACTGATGTGCTTTGGGCCATCACTGGTGTACTATGGATCATCACTGATGTACTGTGGACCATCCCTGATGTACTGTGGATCATCACTGATGTACTATGGATCATCACTGATGTACTATGGACCATCACTGGTGTACTATGGACCATCACTGGTGTACTATGGATCATCACTGATATACTGCGGATCATCACTGATGTACTGTGGGCCATCACTGATGTACTATGGATCATCACTGATATACTGTGGACCATCCCTGATGTATTGTGGATCATCACTGATGTACTGTGGATCATCACTGATGTACTATAGATCATCACTGAAGTACTATGGGCCATCACTGGTGTACTATGGATCATCACTGGTGTACTATGGGCCATCACTGGTGTACTATGGATCATCACTGATGTACTATGGATCATCACTGATGTACTATGGATCATGACTGGTGTACTATGGATCATCACTGATGTACTGTGGACCATCCCTGATGTCCTGTGGATCATCACTGATGTACTGTGGATCATCACTGATGTACTGTGGATCATCACTGATGTACTGTGGATCATCACTGATGTACTGAGGATCATCACTGATATACTGTGGATCATCACTGATGTACTATGGACCATCCCTGATGTACTGTGGATCATCACTGATGTACTATAGTTCATCACTGATGTACTATGGGCCATCACTGGTGTACTATGGATCATCACTGGTGTACTATGGATCATCACTGATGTACTATGGACCATCCCTGATGTACTGTGGATCATCACTGATGTACTATGGATCATCACTGATGTACTATGGGCCATCACTGGTGTACTATGGGCCATCACTGGTGTACTATGGATCATCACTGGTGTACTATGGACCATCACTGATGTACTATGGACCATCACTGATGTACTATGGACCATCACTGATGTACTATGGATCATCACTGATATACTGTGGACCATCCCTGATGTACTGTGGATCATCACTGATGTACTGTGGATCATCACTGAAGTATTGTGGATCATCACTGATGTACTGTGGATCATCACTGATGAACTGTGTATCATAACTGATGTACTGTGGATCATCGCTGATGTACTATAGGTCATCACTGATGTACTATAGATCATCACTGATGTACTATGGACCATCATTGGTGTACTATGGATCATCACTGGTGTACTATGGATCATCACTGATGTACTATGGACCATCCCTGATGTACTGTGGATCATCACTGATGTACTATGGATCATCACTGATGTACTGTGGATCATCACTGATGTACTATAGTTCATCACTGATGTACTATGGGCCATCACTGGTGTACTATGGATCATCACTGGTGTACTATGGATCATCACTGATGTACTATGGACCATCCCTGATGTACTGTGGATCATCACTGATATACTGTGGATCATCACTGATGTACTATGGATCATCACTGATGTACTGTGGATCATCACTGATGTACTATAGTTCATCACTGATGTACTATGGGCCATCACTGGTGTACTATGGATCATCACTGGTGTACTATGGATCATCACTGACGTACTATGGACCATCCCTGATGTACTGTGGATCATCACTGATGTACTATAGTTCATCACTGATGTACTATGGGCCATCACTGGTGTACTATGGATCATCACTGGTGTACTATGGATCATCACTGGTGTACTATGGATCATCACTGATGTACTATGGACCATCCCTGATGTACTGTGGATCATCACTGATGTACTGTGGATCATCACTGATGTACTATGGATCATCACTGATGTACTATGGGCCATCACTGGTGTACTATGGGCCATCACTGGTGTACTATAGATCATCACTGGTGTACTATGGACCATCACTGATGTACTATGGATCATCACTGATATACTGTGGACCATCCCTGATGTACTGTGGATCATCACTGATGTACTGTGGATCATCACTGATGTACTGTGTATCATCACTGATGTACTGTGGATCATCACTGATGTACTGTGTATCATAACTGATGTACTGTGGATCATCACTGATGTACTATAGATCATCACTGATGTACTATGGACCATCACTGATGTACTATAGATCATCACTGATGTACTATGGACCATCACTGGTGTACTATGGATCATCACTGGTGTACTGTGGATCATCACTGGTGTACTATGGACCATCCCTGATGTACTGTGGATCATCACTGATGTACTGTGGATCATCACTGATGTACTATAGTTTATCACTGATGTACTATAGGCCATCACTGGTGTACTATGGATCATCACTGGTGTACTATGGATCATCACTGATGTACTATGGACCATCCCTGATGTACTGTGGATCATCACAGATGTACTGTGGATCATCACTGATGTACTATGGATCATCACTGATGTACTGTGGATCATCACTGATGTACTATTGTTCATCACTGATGTACTATGGGCCATCACTGGTGTACTATGGATCATCACTGGTGTACTATGGATCATCACTGATGTACTATGGACCATCCTTGATGTACTGTGGATCATCACTGATGTACTATAGTTCATCACTGATGTACTATGGGCCATCACTGGTGTACTATGGATCATCACTGGTGTACTATGGATCATCACTGATGTACTATGGACCATCCCTGATGTACTGTGGATCATCACTGATGTACTGTGGATCATCACTGATGTACTATGGATCATCACTGATGTACTATGGGCCATCACTGGTGTACTATGGGCCATCACTGGTGTACTATGGATCATCACTGGTTTACTATGGACCATCACTGATGTACTATGGACCATCACTGATGTACTATGGATCATCACTGATATACTGTGGACCATCCCTGATGTACTGTGGATCATCACTGATGTACTGTGGATCATCACTGAAGTATTGTGGATCATCACTGATGTACTGTGGATCATCACTAATGTACTGTGGATCATAACTGATGTACTGTAGATCATCACTGATGTACTATATATCATCACTGGTGTACTATGTATATAGATCATCACTGATGTACTATGGACCATCACTGGTGTACTATGGATCATCACTGGTGTACTGTGGATCATCACTGGTGTACTATGGACCATCCCTGATGTACTGTGGATCATCACTGATGTACTGTGGATCATCACTGATGTACTATAGTTCATCACTGATGTACTATGGGCTATCACTGGTGTACTACGGATCATCACTGATGTACTATGGACCATCCCTGATGTACTGTGGATCATCACTGATGTACTATAGTTCATCACTGATGTACTATGGGCCATCACTGGTGTACTATGGATCATCACTGGTGTACTATGGATCATCACTGATGTACTATAGATCATCACTCATGTACTATAGCTCATCACTGATGTACTATGGACCATCACTGATGTACTATAGATCATCACTGATGTACTATGGACCATCACTGGTGTACTATGGATCATCACTGGTGTACTGTGGATCATCACTGATGTACTGTGGATCATCACTGATGTACTATAGTTCATCACTGATGTACTATGGGCCATCACTGGTGTACTATGGATCATCACTGGTGTACTATGGATCATCACTGATGTACTATGGACCATCCCTGATGTACTGTGGATCATCACTGATATACTGTGGATCATCACTGATGTACTATGGATCATCACTGATGTACTGTGGATCATCACTGATGTACTATAGTTCATCACTGATGTACTATGGGCCATCACTGGTGTACTATAAATCATCACTGGTGTACTATGGATCATCACTGATGTACTATGGACCATCCCTGATGTACTGTGGATCATCACTGATGTACTATAGTTCATCACTGATGTACTATGGGCCATCACTGATGTACTATGGATCATCACTGGTGTACTATGGATCATCACTGATGTACTATGGACTATCCCTGATGTACTGTGGATCATCATTGATGTACTGTGGATCATCACTGATGTACTATGGATCATCACTGATGTACTATGGGCCATCACTGGTGTACTATGGGCCATCACTGGTGTACTATAGATCATCACTGGTGTACTATGGACCATCACTGATGTACTATGGATCATCACTGATATACTGTGGACCATCCCTGATGTACTGTGGATCATCACTGATGTACTGTGGATCATCACTGAAGTATTGTGGATCATCACTGATGTACTGTGGATCATCACTGATGTACTGTGTATCATAACTGATGTACTGTGGATCATCACTGATGTACTATAGATCATCACTGATGTACTATGGACCATCACTGATGTACTATAGATCATCACTGATGTACTATGGACCATCACTGGTGTACTATGGATCATCACTGGTGTACTGTGGGATCATCACTGGTGTACTATGGACCATCCCTGATGTACTGTGGATCATCACTGATGTACTGTGGATCATCACTGATGTACTATAGTTCATCACTGATGTACTATGGGCCATCACTGGTGTACTATGGATCATCACTGGTGTACTATGGATCATCACTGATGTACTATGGACCATCCCTGATGTACTGTGGATCATCACTGATGTACTGTGGATCATCACTGATGTACTATGGATCATCACTGATGTACTATGGATCATCACTGATGTACTATTGTTCATCACTGATGTATTATGGGCCATCACTGATGTACTATGGACCATCCCTGGTGTACTATGGATCATCACTGATGTACTATGGACCATCCCTGATGTACTGTGGATCATCACTGATGTACTATAGTTCATCACTGATGTACTATGGGCCATCACTGGTGTACTATGGATCATCACTGGTGTACAATGGATCATCACTGATGTACTATGGACCATCCCTGATGTACTGTGGATCATCACTGATGTACTGTGGATCATCACTGATGTACTATGGATCATCACTGATGTACTATGGGCCCTCACTATTGTACTATGGGCCATCACTGGTGTACTATTGATCATCACTGGTGTACTATGGATCATCACTGGTGTACTATGGACCATCACTGATGTACTATGGACCATCACTGATGTACTATGGATCATCACTGATATACTGTGGACCAAACCTGATGTACTGTGGATCATCACTGATGTACTGTGGATCATCACTGAAGTATTGTGGATCATCACTGATGTACTGTGGATCATCACTAATGTACTGTGGATCATAACTTATGTACTGTAGATCATCACTGATGTACTATAGATCATCACTGGTGTACTATGTATATAGATCATCACTGATGTACTATGGACCATCACTGATGTACTATAGATCATCACTGATGTACTATGGACCATCACTGGTGTACTATGGATCATCACTGGTGTACTGTGGATCATCACTGGTGTACTATGGACCATCCCTGATGTACTGTGGATCATCACTGATGTACTGTGGATCATCACTGATGTACTATAGTTCATCACTGATGTACTATGGGCCATCACTGGTGTACTATGGATCATCACTGGTGTACTATGGATCATCACTGATGTACT
>JARGYO010003209.1:0-124741 GCA_029206835.1 Rana muscosa
TGAGGGATGAGGAGGGTGATGAGGATGAAGATGACATTCTCCATCAATGGGTGACAGGAATGAGGAGGAAAGATGTAGATGAGGGATGATGAGGATGAAGATGGACATTCTCCATCAATGGGTGACAGGAATGAGGAGGAAGGATGTAGATGAGGGATGAGGAGGATGATGAGGATGAAGATGGACATTCTCCATCAATGGGTGACAGGAATGAGGAGGAATGATGGAGATGAGGGATGAGGAGGATGAAGATGGACATTTTCCATCAATGGGTGACAGGAATGAGGAGGAAGGATGGAGATGAGGGATGAGGAGGGTGATGAGGATGAAGATGGACATTCTCCATCAATGGGTGACAGGAATGAGGAGGAAGGATGTAGATGAGGGATGATGTGGATGAAGATGGACATTCTCCATCAATGGGTGACAGGAATGAGGAGGAATGATGGAGATGAGGGATGAGGAGGATGATGAGGATGAAGATGGGCATTCTCCATCAATGGGTGACAGGAATGAGGAGGAATGATGGAGATGAGGGAAGATGAGGATGAAGATGGACATTCTCCATCAATGGGTGACAGGGATGAGGAGGAAGGATGGAGATGAGGGATGAGGAGGGTGATGAGGATGAAGATGGACATTCTCCATCAATGGGTGACAGGAATGAGGAGGAATGATGGAGATGAGGAGGATGATGAGGATGAAGATGGACATTCCTCATCAATGGGTGACAGGAAAGAGGAGGAATGATGGAGATGAGGGATGATGAGGATGAAGATGGACATTCTCCATCAATGGGTGACAGGAATGAGGAGGAAGGATGTAGATGAGGGATGATGTGGATGAAGATGGACATTCTCCATCAATGGGTGACAGGAATGAGGAGGAATGATGGAGATGAGGGATGAGGAGGATGATGAGGATGAAGATGGGCATTCTCCATCAATGGGTGACAGGAATGAGGAGGAAGGATGGAGATGAGGGATGAGGAGGATGATGAGGATGAAGATGGACTTTCTCCATCAATGGGTGACAGGAATGAGGAGGAAGGATGGAGATGAGGAGGATGAAGATGGTCATTCTCCATCAATGGGTGACAGGAATGAGGAGGAAGGATGGAGATGAGGGATGAGGAGGGTGATGAGGATGAAGATGACATTCTCCATCAATGGGTGACAGGAATGAGGAGGAAGGATGTAGATGAGGGATGATGAGGATGAAGATGGACATTCTCCATCAATGGGTGACAGGAATGAGGAGGAAGGATGTAGATGAGGGATGAGGAGGATGATGAGGATGAAGATGGACATTCTCCATCAATGGGTGACAGGAATGAGGAGGAATGATGGAGATGAGGGATGAGGAGGATGAAGATGGACATTTTCCATCAATGGGTGACAGGAATGAGGAGGAAGGATGGAGATGAGGGATGAGGAGGGTGATGAGGATGAAGATGGACATTCTCCATCAATGGGTGACAGGAATAAGGAGGAAGGATGTAGATGAGGGATGATGTGGATGAAGATGGACATTCTCCATCAATGGGTGACAGGAATGAGGAGGAATGATGGAGATGAGGGATGAGGAGGATGATGAGGATGAAGATGGGCATTCTCCATCAATGGGTGACAGGAATGAGGAGGAATGATGGAGATGAGGGATGATGAGGATGAAGATGGACATTCTCCATCAATGGGTGACAGGGATGAGGAGGAAGGATGGAGATGAGGGATGAGGAGGGTGATGAGGATGAAGATGGACATTCTCCATCAATGGGTGACAGGAATGAGGAGGAATGATGGAGATGAGGAGGATGATGAGGATGAAGATGGACATTCCTCATCAATGGGTGACAGGAAAGAGGAGGAATGATGGAGATGAGGGATGATGAGGATGAAGATGGACATTCTCCATCAATGGGTGACAGGGATGAGGAGGAAGGATGGAGATGAGGGATGAGGAGGGTGATGAGGATGAAGATGGACATTCTCCATCAATGGGTGACAGGAATGAGGAGGAATGATGGAGATGAGGAGGATGATGAGGATGAAGATGGACATTCCTCATCAATGGGTGACAGGAAAGAGGAGGAATGATGGAGATGAGGGATGATGAGGATGAAGATGGACATTCTCCATCAATGGGTGACAGGAATGAGGAGGAAGGATGTAGATGAGGGATGATGTGGATGAAGATGGACATTCTCCATCAATGGGTGACAGGAATGAGGAGGAATGATGGAGATGAGGGATGAGGAGGATGATGAGGATGAAGATGGGCATTCTCCATCAATGGGTGACAGGAATGAGGAGGAAGGATGGAGATGAGGGATGAGGAGGATGATGAGGATGAAGATGGACTTTCTCCATCAATGGGTGACAGGAATGAGGAGGAAGGATGGAGATGAGGAGGATGATGAGGATGAAGATGGTCATTCTCCATCAATGGGTGACAGGAATGAGGAGGAAGGATGGAGATGAGGGATGAGGAGGGTGATGAGGATGAAGATGACATTCTCCATCAATGGGTGACAGGAATGAGGAGGAAGGATGTAGATGAGGGATGATGAGGATGAAGATGGACATTCTCCATCAATGGGTGACAGGAATGAGGAGGAAGGATGTAGATGAGGGATGAGGAGGATGATGAGGATGAAGATGGACATTCTCCATCAATGGGTGACAGGAATGAGGAGGAATGATGGAGATGAGGGATGAGGAGGATGAAGATGGACATTTTCCATCAATGGGTGACAGGAATGAGGAGGAAGGATGGAGATGAGGGATGAGGAGGGTGATGAGGATGAAGATGGACATTCTCCATCAATGGGTGACAGGAATGAGGAGGAAGGATGTAGATGAGGGATGATGTGGATGAAGATGGACATTCTCCATCAATGGGTGACAGGAATGAGGAGGAATGATGGAGATGAGGGATGAGGAGGATGATGAGGATGAAGATGGGCATTCTCCATCAATGGGTGACAGGAATGAGGAGGAATGATGGAGATGAGGGATGATGAGGATGAAGATGGACATTCTCCATCAATGGGTGACAGGGATGAGGAGGAAGGATGGAGATGAGGGATGAGGAGGGTGATGAGGATGAAGATGGACATTCTCCATCAATGGGTGACAGGAATGAGGAGGAATGATGGAGATGAGGAGGATGATGAGGATGAAGATGGACATTCCTCATCAATGGGTGACAGGAAAGAGGAGGAATGATGGAGATGAGGGATGATGAGGATGAAGATGGACATTCTCCATCAATGGGTGACAGGAATGAGGAGGAAGGATGGAGATGAGGGATGAGGAGGATGATGAGGATGAAGATAGACATTCTCCATCAATGGGTGGCAGGAATGAGGAGAAATGATGGAGATGAGGGATGATGAGGATGAAGATGGACATTCTCCATCAATGGGTGACAGGGATGAGGAGGAAGGATGGAGATGAGGAGGAAGGATGGAGATGAGGGATGAGGAGGGTGATGAGGATGAAGATGGACATTCTCCATCAATGGGTGACAGGAATGAGGAGGAAGGATGGAGATGAGGGATGAGGAGGGTGGTGAGGATGAAGATGGACATTCTTCATCAATGGGTGACAGGAATGAGGAGGAAGGATGTAGATGAGGGATGATGAGGATGAAGATGGACATTCTCCATCAATGGGTGACAGGAATGAGGAGGAATGATGGAGATGAGGGATGAGGAGGATGATGAGGATGAAGATAGACATTCTCCATCAATGGATGGCAGGAATGAGGAGGAATGATGGAGATGAGGGATGATGAGGATGAAGATGGACATTCTCCATCAATGGGTGACAGGGATGAGGAGGAAGGATGGAGATGAGGGATGAGGAGGAAGGATGGAGATGAGGGATGAGGAGGGTGATGAGGATGAAGATGGACATTCTCCATCAATGGGTGACAGGAATGAGGAGGAAGGATGGAGATGAGGGATGAGGAGGGTGATGAGGATGAAGATGGACATTCTTCATCAATGGGTGACAGGAATGAGGAGGAAGGATGTAGATGAGGGATGATGAGGATGAAGATGGACATTCTCCATCAATGGGTGACAGGAATGAGGAGGAATGATGGAGATGAGGGATGAGGAGGATGATGAGGATGAAGATAGACATTCTCCATCAATGGGTGACAGGAATGAGGAGGAATGATGGAGATGAGGGATGATGAGGATGAAGATGGACATTCTCCATCAATGGGTGACAGGGATGAGGAGGAAGGATGGAGATGAGGGATGATGAGGATGAAGATGGACATTCTCCATCAATGGGTGACAGGGATGAGGAGGAAGGATGGAGATGAGGGATGAGGAGGAAGGATGGAGATGAGGGATGAGGAGGGTGATGAGGATGAAGATGGACATTCTTCATCAATGGGTGACAGGAATGAGGAGGAAGGATGTAGATGAGGGATGATGAGGATGAAGATGGACATTCTCCATCAATGGGTGACAGGAATGAGGAGGAATGATGGAGATGAGGGATGAGGAGGATGATGAGGATGAAGATAGACATTCTCCATCAATGGGTGACAGGAATGAGGAGGAATGATGGAGATGAGGGATGATGAGGATGAAGATGGACATTCTCCATCAATGGGTGACAGGGATGAGGAGGAAGGATGGAGATGAGGGATGATGAGGATGAAGATGGACATTCTCCATCAATGGGTGACAGGAATGAGGAGGAATGATGGAGATGAGGGATGAGGAGGATGATGAGGATGAAGATGGACATTCTCCATCAATGGGTGACAGGCATGAGGAGGAAGGATGGAGATGAGGGATGATGAGGATGAAGATGGACATTCTCCATCAATGGGTGACAGGAATGAGGAGGAATGATGGAGATGAGGGATGAGGAGGATGATGAGGATGAAGATGGACATTCTCCATCAATGGGTGACAGGAATGAGGAGGAAGGATGTAGATGAGGGATGATGAGGATGAAGATGGACATTCTACATCAATGGGTGACAGGAATGAGGAGGAATGATGGAGATGAGGGATGAGGAGGATGAAGATGGGCATTCTCCATCAATGGGTGACAGGAATGAGGAGGAAGGATGGAGATGAGGGATTAGGAGGATGATGAGGATGAAGATGGACTTTCTCCATCAATGGGTGACAGGAATGAGGAGGAAGGATGGAGATGAGGAGGATGATGAGGATGAAGATGGACATTCTCCATCAATGGGTGACAGGAATGAGGAGGAAGGATGGAGATGAGGGATGAGGAGGGTGATGAGGATGAAGATGACATTCTCCATCAATGGGTGACAGGAATGAGGAGGAAGGATGTAGATGAGGGATGATGAGGATGAAGATGGACATTCTCCATCAATGGGTGACAGGAATGAGGAGGAAGGATGTAGATGAGGGATGAGGAGGATGATGAGGATGAAGATGGACATTCTCCATCAATGGGTGACAGGAATGAGGAGGAATGATGGAGATGAGGGATGAGGAGGATGAAGATGGACATTCTCCATCAATGGGTGACAGGAATGAGGAGGAATGATGGAGATGAGGGATGATGAGGATGAAGATGGACATTCTCCATCAATGGGTGACAGGAATGAGGAGGAAGGATGGAGATGAGGGATGAGGAGGGTGATGAGGATGAAGATGGACATTCTCCATCAATGGGTGACAGGAATGAGGAGGAAGGATGTAGATGAGGGATGATGTGGATGAAGATGGACATTCTCCATCAATGGGTGACAGGAATGAGGAGGAATGATGGAGATGAGGGATGAGGAGGATGATGAGGATGAAGATGGGCATTCTCCATCAATGGGTGACAGGAATGAGGAGGAAGGATGGAGATGAGGGATGAGGAGGATGATGAGGATGAAGATGGACTTTCTCCATCAATGGGTGACAGGAATGAGGAGGAAGGATGGAGATGAGGAGGATGATGAGGATGAAGATGGTCATTCTCCATCAATGGGTGACAGGAATGAGGAGGAAGGATGGAGATGAGGGATGAGGAGGGTGATGAGGATGAAGATGACATTCTCCATCAATGGGTGACAGGAATGAGGAGGAAGGATGTAGATGAGGGATGATGAGGATGAAGATGGACATTCTCCATCAATGGGTGACAGGAATGAGGAGGAAGGATGTAGATGAGGGATGAGGAGGATGATGAGGATGAAGATGGACATTCTCCATCAATGGGTGACAGGAATGAGGAGGAATGATGGAGATGAGGGATGAGGAGGATGTAGATGGACATTTTCCATCAATGGGTGACAGGAATGAGGAGGAAGGATGGAGATGAGGGATGAGGAGGGTGATGAGGATGAAGATGGACATTCTCCATCAATGGGTGACAGGAATGAGGAGGAAGGATGTAGATGAGGGATGATGTGGATGAAGATGGACATTCTTCATCAATGGGTGACAGGAATGAGGAGGAATGATGGAGATGAGGGATGAGGAGGATGATGAGGATGAAGATGGGCATTCTCCATCAATGGGTGACAGGAATGAGGAGGAATGATGGAGATGAGGGATGATGAGGATGAAGATGGACATTCTCCATCAATGGGTGACAGGGATGAGGAGGAAGGATGGAGATGAGGGATGAGGAGGGTGATGAGGATGAAGATGGACATTCTCCATCAATGGGTGACAGGAATGAGGAGGAATGATGGAGATGAGGAGGATGATGAGGATGAAGATGGACATTCCTCATCAATGGGAGACAGGAAAGAGGAGGAATGATGGAGATGAGGGATGATGAGGATGAAGATGGACATTCTCCATCAATGGGTGACAGGAATGAGGAGGAAGGATGGAGATGAGGGATGAGGAGGATGATGAGGATGAAGATAGACATTCTCCATCAATGGGTGACAGGAATGAGGAGGAATGATGGAGATGAGGGATGATGAGGATGAAGATGGACATTCTCCATCAATGGGTGACAGGGATGAGGAGGAAGGATGGAGATGAGGAGGAAGGATGGAGATGAGGGATGAGGAGGGTGATGAGGATGAAGATGGACATTCTCCATCAATGGGTGACAGGAATGAGGAGGAAGGATGTAGATGAGGGATGAGGAGGGTGGTGAGGATGAAGATGGACATTCTTCATCAATGGGTGACAGGAATGAGGAGGAAGGATGTAGATGAGGGATGATGAGGATGAAGATGGACATTCTCCATCAATGGGTGACAGGAATGAGGAGGAATGATGGAGATGAGGGATGAGGAGGATGATGAGGATGAAGATAGACATTCTCCATCAATGGGTGGCAGGAATGAGGAGGAATGATGGAGATGAGGGATGATGAGGATGAAGATGGACATTCTCCATCAATGGGTGACAGGGATGAGGAGGAAGGATGGAGATGAGGGATGAGGAGGAAGGATGGAGATGAGGGATGAGGAGGGTGATGAGGATGAAGATGGACATTCTCCATCAATGGGTGACAGGAATGAGGAGGAAGGATGGAGATGAGGGATGAGGAGGGTGATGAGGATGAAGATGGACATTCTTCATCAATGGGTGACAGGAATGAGGAGGAAGGATGTAGATGAGGGATGATGAGGATGAAGATGGACATTCTCCATCAATGGGTGACAGGAATGAGGAGGAATGATGGAGATGAGGGATGAGGAGGATGATGAGGATGAAGATAGACATTCTCCATCAATGGGTGACAGGAATGAGGAGGAATGAAGGAGATGAGGGATGATGAGGATGAAGATGGACATTCTCCATCAATGGGTGACAGGGATGAGGAGGAAGGATGGAGATGAGGGATGATGAGGATGAAGATGGACATTCTCCATCAATGGGTGACAGGGATGAGGAGGAAGGATGGAGATGAGGGATGAGGAGGAAGGATGGAGATGAGGGATGAGGAGGGTGATGAGGATGAAGATGGACATTCTTCATCAATGGGTGACAGGAATGAGGAGGAAGGATGTAGATGAGGGATGATGAGGATGAAGATGGACATTCTCCATCAATGGGTGACAGGAATGAGGAGGAATGATGGAGATGAGGGATGAGGAGGATGATGAGGATGAAGATAGACATTCTCCATCAATGGGTGACAGGAATGAGGAGGAATGATGGAGATGAGGGATGATGAGGATGAAGATGGACATTCTCCATCAATGGGTGACAGGGATGAGGAGGAAGGATGGAGATGAGGGATGATGAGGATGAAGATGGACATTCTCCATCAATGGGTGACAGGAATGAGGAGGAATGATGGAGATGAGGGATGAGGAGGATGATGAGGATGAAGATGGACATTCTCCATCAATGGGTGACAGGGATGAGGAGGAAGGATGGAGATGAGGGATGATGAGGATGAAGATGGACATTCTCCATCAATGGGTGACAGGAATGAGGAGGAATGATGGAGATGAGGGATGAGGAGGATGATGAGGATGAAGATGGACATTCTCCATCAATGGGTGACAGGAATGAGGAGGAAGGATGTAGATGAGGGATGATGAGGATGAAGATGGACATTCTACATCAATGGGTGACAGGAATGAGGAGGAATGATGGAGATGAGGGATGAGGAGGATGAAGATGGGCATTCTCCATCAATGGGTGACAGGAATGAGGAGGAAGGATGGAGATGAGGGATTAGGAGGATGATGAGGATGAAGATGGACTTTCTCCATCAATGGGTGACAGGAATGAGGAGGAAGGATGGAGATGAGGAGGATGATGAGGATGAAGATGGACATTCTCCATCAATGGGTGACAGGAATGAGGAGGAAGGATGGAGATGAGGGATGAGGAGGGTGATGAGGATGAAGATGACATTCTCCATCAATGGGTGACAGGAATGAGGAGGAAGGATGTAGATGAGGGATGATGAGGATGAAGATGGACATTCTCCATCAATGGGTGACAGGAATGAGGAGGAAGGATGTAGATGAGGGATGAGGAGGATGATGAGGATGAAGATGGACATTCTCCATCAATGGGTGACAGGAATGAGGAGGAATGATGGAGATGAGGGATGAGGAGGATGAAGATGGACATTCTCCATCAATGGGTGACAGGAATGAGGAGGAATGATGGAGATGAGGGATGATGAGGATGAAGATGGACATTCTCCATCAATGGGTGACAGGAATGAGGAGGAAGGATGGAGATGAGGGATGAGGAGGGTGATGAGGATGAAGATGGACATTCTCCATCAATGGGTGACAGGAATGAGGAGGAAGGATGTAGATGAGGGATGATGTGGATGAAGATGGACATTCTCCATCAATGGGTGACAGGAATGAGGAGGAATGATGGAGATGAGGGATGAGGAGGATGATGAGGATGAAGATGGGCATTCTCCATCAATGGGTGACAGGAATGAGGAGGAAGGATGGAGATGAGGGATGAGGAGGATGATGAGGATGAAGATGGACTTTCTCCATCAATGGGTGACAGGAATGAGGAGGAAGGATGGAGATGAGGAGGATGATGAGGATGAAGATGGTCATTCTCCATCAATGGGTGACAGGAATGAGGAGGAAGGATGGAGATGAGGGATGAGGAGGGTGATGAGGATGAAGATGACATTCTCCATCAATGGGTGACAGGAATGAGGAGGAAGGATGTAGATGAGGGATGATGAGGATGAAGATGGACATTCTCCATCAATGGGTGACAGGAATGAGGAGGAAGGATGTAGATGAGGGATGAGGAGGATGATGAGGATGAAGATGGACATTCTCCATCAATGGGTGACAGGAATGAGGAGGAATGATGGAGATGAGGGATGAGGAGGATGTAGATGGACATTTTCCATCAATGGGTGACAGGAATGAGGAGGAAGGATGGAGATGAGGGATGAGGAGGGTGATGAGGATGAAGATGGACATTCTCCATCAATGGGTGACAGGAATGAGGAGGAAGGATGTAGATGAGGGATGATGTGGATGAAGATGGACATTCTCCATCAATGGGTGACAGGAATGAGGAGGAATGATGGAGATGAGGGATGAGGAGGATGATGAGGATGAAGATGGGCATTCTCCATCAATGGGTGACAGGAATGAGGAGGAATGATGGAGATGAGGGATGATGAGGATGAAGATGGACATTCTCCATCAATGGGTGACAGGGATGAGGAGGAAGGATGGAGATGAGGGATGAGGAGGGTGATGAGGATGAAGATGGACATTCTCCATCAATGGGTGACAGGAATGAGGAGGAATGATGGAGATGAGGAGGATGATGAGGATGAAGATGGACATTCCTCATCAATGGGTGACAGGAAAGAGGAGGAATGATGGAGATGAGGGATGATGAGGATGAAGATGGACATTCTCCATCAATGGGTGACAGGAATGAGGAGGAAGGATGGAGATGAGGGATGAGGAGGATGATGAGGATGAAGATAGACATTCTCCATCAATGGGTGGCAGGAATGAGGAGGAATGATGGAGATGAGGGATGATGAGGATGAAGATGGACATTCTCCATCAATGGGTGACAGGGATGAGGAGGAAGGATGGAGATGAGGAGGAAGGATGGAGATGAGGGATGAGGAGGGTGATGAGGATGAAGATGGACATTCTCCATCAATGGGTGACAGGAATGAGGAGGAAGGATGGAGATGAGGGATGAGGAGGGTGGTGAGGATGAAGATGGACATTCTTCATCAATGGGTGACAGGAATGAGGAGGAAGGATGTAGATGAGGGATGATGAGGATGAAGATGGACATTCTCCATCAATGGGTGACAGGAATGTGGAGGAATGATGGAGATGAGGGATGAGGAGGATGATGAGGATGAAGATAGACATTCTCCATCAATGGGTGGCAGGAATGAGGAGGAATGATGGAGATGAGGGATGATGAGGATGAAGATGGACATTCTCCATCAATGGGTGACAGGGATGAGGAGGAAGGATGGAGATGAGGGATGAGGAGGAAGGATGGAGATGAGGGATGAGGATGAAGATGGACATTCTCCATCAATGGGTGACAGGAATGAGGAGGAAGGATGGAGATGAGGGATGAGGAGGGTGATGAGGATGAAGATGGACATTCTTCATCAATGGGTGACAGGAATGAGGAGGAAGGATGTAGATGAGGGATGATGAGGATGAAGATGGACATTCTCCATCAATGGGTGACAGGAATGAGGAGGAATGATGGAGATGAGGGATGAGGAGGATGATGAGGATGAAGATAGACATTCTCCATCAATGGGTGACAGGAATGAGGAGGAATGATGGAGATGAGGGATGATGAGGATGAAGATGGACATTCTCCATCAATGGGTGACAGGGATGAGGAGGAAGGATGGAGATGAGGGATGATGAGGATGAAGATGGACATTCTCCATCAATGGGTGACAGGGATGAGGAGGAAGGATGGAGATGAGGGATGAGGAGGAAGGATGGAGATGAGGGATGAGGAGGGTGATGAGGATGAAGATGGACATTCTTCATCAATGGGTGACAGGAATGAGGAGGAAGGATGTAGATGAGGGATGATGAGGATGAAGATGGACATTCTCCATCAATGGGTGACAGGAATGAGGAGGAATGATGGAGATGAGGGATGAGGAGGATGATGAGGATGAAGATAGACATTCTCCATCAATGGGTGACAGGAATGAGGAGGAATGATGGAGATGAGGGATGATGAGGATGAAGATGGACATTCTCCATCAATGGGTGACAGGGATGAGGAGGAAGGATGTAGATGAGGGATGATGAGGATGAAGATGGACATTCTCCATCAATGGGTGACAGGAATGAGGAGGAATGATGGAGATGAGGGATGAGGAGGATGATGAGGATGAAGATGGACATTCTCCATCAATGGGTGACAGGGATGAGGAGGAAGGATGGAGATGAGGGATAATGAGGATGAAGATGGACATTCTCCATCAATGGGTGACAGGAATGAGGAGGAATGATGGAGATGAGGGATGAGGAGGATGATGAGGATGAAGATGGACATTCTCCATCAATGGGTGACAGGAATGAGGAGGAATGATGGAGATGAGGGATGATGAGGATGAAGATGGACATTCTCCATCAATGGGTGACAGGGATGAGGAGGAAGGATGGAGATGAGGGATGAGGAGGATGATGAGGATGAAGATGGACATTCTCCATCAATGGGTGACAGGGATGAGGAGGAAGGATGGAGATGAGGGATTAGGAGGATGATGAGGATGAAGATGGACATTCTCCATCAATGGGTGACAGGGATGAGGAGGAAGGATGGAGATGAGGGATGATGAGGATGAAGATGGACATTCTCCATCAATGGGTGACAGGAATGAGGAGGAATGATGGAGATGAGGGATGAGGAGGAAGGATGGAGATGAGGGATGAGGAGGGTGATGAGGATGAATATGGACATTCTTCATCAATGGGTGACAGGAATGAGGAGGAAGGATGGAGATGAGGAGGATGATGAGGATGAAGATGGACATTCTTCATCAATGGGTGACAGGAATGAAGAGGAAGGATGGAGATGAGGGATGAGGAGGGTGATGAGGATGAAGATGACATTCTCCATCAATGGGTGACAGGAATGAGGAGGAAGGATGTAGATGAGGGATGATGAGGATGAAGATGGACATTCTCCATCAATGGGTGACAGGAATGAGGAGGAAGGATGTAGATGAGGGATGAGGAGGATGATGAGGATGAAGATGGACATTCTCCATCAATGGGTGACAGGAATGATGGAGATGAGGGATGAGGAGGATGAAGATGGACATTCTCCATCAATGGGTGACAGGAATGAGGAGGAATGATGGAGATGAGGGATGATGAGGATGAAGATGGACATTCTCCATCAATGGGTGACAGGAATGAGGAGGAAGGATGGAGATGAGGGATGAGGAGGGTGATGAGGATGAAGATGGACATTCTCCATCAATGGGTGACAGGAATGAGGAGGAAGGATGTAGATGAGGGATGATGAGGATGAAGATGGACATTCTCCATCAATGGGTGACAGGAATGAGGAGGAAGGATGGAGATGAGGGATAAGGAGGGTGATGAGGATGAAGATGGACATTCTCCATCAATGGGTGACAGGAATGAGGAGGAATGATGGAGATGAGGGATGATGAGGATGAAGATGGACATTCTCCATCAATGGGTGACAGGAATGAGGAGGAAGGATGGAGATGAGGGATTAGGAGGATGACGAGGATGAAGATGGACATTCTCCATCAATGGGTGACAGGGATGAGGAGGAAGGATGGAGATGAGGGATGATGAGGATGAAGATGGACATTCTCCATCAATGGGTGACAGGAATGAGGAGGAATGATGGAGATGAGGGATGAGGAGGAAGGATGGAGATGAGGGATGAGGAGGGTGATGAGGATGAATATGGACATTCTTCATCAATGGGTGACAGGAATGAGGAGGAAGGATGGAGATGAGGAGGATGATGAGGATGAAGATGGACATTCTTCATCAATGGGTGACAGGAATGAGGAGGAAGGATGGAGATGAGGGATGAGGAGGGTGATGAGGATGAAGATGACATTCTCCATCAATGGGTGACAGGAATGAGGAGGAAGGATGTAGATGAGGGATGATGAGGATGAAGATGGACATTCTCCATCAATGGGTGACAGGAATGAGGAGGAAGGATGTAGATGAGGGATGAGGAGGATGATGAGGATGAAGATGGACATTCTCCATCAATGGGTGACAGGAATGATGGAGATGAGGGATGAGGAGGATGAAGATGGACATTCTCCATCAATGGGTGACAGGAATGAGGAGGAATGATGGAGATGAGGGATGATGAGGATGAAGATGGACATTCTCCATCAATGGGTGACAGGAATGAGGAGGAAGGATGGAGATGAGGGATGAGGAGGGTGATGAGGATGAAGATGGACATTCTCCATCAATGGGTGACAGGAATGAGGAGGAAGGATGTAGATGAGGGATGATGTGGATGAAGATGGACATTCTCCATCAATGGGTGACAGGAATGAGGAGGAATGATGGAGATGAGGGATGAGGAGGATGATGAGGATGAAGATGGGCATTCTCCATCAATGGGTGACAGGAATGAGGAGGAAGGATGGAGATGAGGGATGAGGAGGATGATGAGGATGAAGATGGACTTTCTCCATCAATGGGTGACAGGAATGAGGAGGAAGGATGGAGATGAGGAGGATGATGAGGATGAAGATGGTCATTCTCCATCAATGGGTGACAGGAATGAGGAGGAAGGATGGAGATGAGGGATGAGGAGGGTGATGAGGATGAAGATGACATTCTCCATCAATGGGTGACAGGAATGAGGAGGAAGGATGTAGATGAGGGATGATGAGGATGAAGATGGACATTCTCCATCAATGGGTGACAGGAATGAGGAGGAAGGATGTAGATGAGGGATGAGGAGGATGATGAGGATGAAGATGGACATTCTCCATCAATGGGTGACAGGAATGAGGAGGAATGATGGAGATGAGGGATGAGGAGGATGAAGATGGACATTTTCCATCAATGGGTGACAGGAATGAGGAGGAAGGATGGAGATGAGGGATGAGGAGGGTGATGAGGATGAAGATGGACATTCTCCATCAATGGGTGACAGGAATGAGGAGGAAGGATGTAGATGAGGGATGATGTGGATGAAGATGGACATTCTCCATCAATGGGTGACAGGGATGAGGAGGAAGGATGGAGATGAGGAGGAAGGATGGAGATGAGGGATGAGGAGGGTGATGAGGATGAAGATGGACATTCTCCATCAATGGGTGACAGGAATGAGGAGGAAGGATGGAGATGAGGGATGAGGAGGGTGGTGAGGATGAAGATGGTCATTCTTCATCAATGGGTGACAGGAATGAGGAGGAAGGATGTAGATGAGGGATGATGAGGATGAAGATGGACATTCTCCATCAATGGGTGACAGGAATGAGGAGGAATGATGGAGATGAGGGATGAGGAGGATGATGAGGATGAAGATAGACATTCTCCATCAATGGGTGGCAGGAATGAGGAGGAATGATGGAGATGAGGGATGATGAGGATGAAGATGGACATTCTCCATCAATGGGTGACAGGGATGAGGAGGAAGGATGGAGATGAGGGATGAGGAGGAAGGATGGAGATGAGGGATGAGGAGGGTGATGAGGATGAAGATGGACATTCTCCATCAATGGGTGACAGGAATGAGGAGGAAGGATGGAGATGAGGGATGAGGAGGGTGATGAGGATGAAGATGGACATTCTTCATCAATGGGTGACAGGAATGAGGAGGAAGGATGTAGATGAGGGATGATGAGGATGAAGATGGACATTCTCCATCAATGGGTGACAGGAATGAGGAGGAATGATGGAGATGAGGGATGAGGAGGATGATGAGGATGAAGATAGACATTCTCCATCAATGGGTGACAGGAATGAGGAGGAATGATGGAGATGAGGGATGATGAGGATGAAGATGGACATTCACCATCAATGGGTGACAGGGATGAGGAGGAAGGATGGAGATGAGGGATGATGAGGATGAAGATGGACATTCTCCATCAATGGGTGACAGGGATGAGGAGGAAGGATGGAGATGAGGGATGAGGAGGAAGGATGGAGATGAGGGATGAGGAGGGTGATGAGGATGAATATGGACATTCTTCATCAATGGGTGACAGGAATGAGGAGGAAGGATGTAGATGAGGGATGATGAGGATGAAGATGGACATTCTCCATCAATGGGTGACAGGAATGAGGAGGAATGATGGAGATGAGGGATGAGGAGGATGATGAGGATGGAGATAGACATTCTCCATCAATGGGTGACAGGAATGAGGAGGAATGATGGAGATGAGGGATGATGAGGATGAAGATGGACATTCTCCATCAATGGGTGACAGGGATGAGGAGGAAGGATGGAGATGAGGGATGATGAGGATGAAGATGGACATTCTCCATCAATGGGTGACAGGAATGAGGAGGAATGATGGAGATGAGGGATGAGGAGGAAGGATGGAGATGAGGGATGAGGAGGGTGATGAGGATGAATATGGACATTCTTCATCAATGGGTGACAGGAATGAGGAGGAATGATGGAGATGAGGGATGAGGAGGATGATGAGGATGAAGATGGACATTCTCCATCAATGGGTGACAGGAATGAGGAGGAATGATGGAGATGAGGGATGAGGAGGATGATGAGGATGAAGATGGACATTCTCCATCAATGGGTGACAGGAATGAGGAGGAAGGATGTAGATGAGGGATGATGAGGATGAAGATGGACATTCTACATCAATGGGTGACAGGAATGAGGAGGAATGATGGAGATGAGGGATGAGGAGGATGAAGATGGGCATTCTCCATCAATGGGTGACAGGAATGAGGAGGAAGGATGGAGATGAGGGATTAGGAGGATGATGAGGATGAAGATGGACTTTCTCCATCAATGGGTGACAGGAATGAGGAGGAAGGATGGAGATGAGGAGGATGATGAGGATGAAGATGGACATTCTCCATCAATGGGTGACAGGAATGAGGAGGAAGGATGGAGATGAGGGATGAGGAGGGTGATGAGGATGAAGATGACATTCTCCATCAATGGGTGACAGGAATGAGGAGGAAGGATGTAGATGAGGGATGATGAGGATGAAGATGGACATTCTCCATCAATGGGTGACAGGAATGAGGAGGAAGGATGTAGATGAGGGATGAGGAGGATGATGAGGATGAAGATGGACATTCTCCATCAATGGGTGACAGGAATGAGGAGGAATGATGAAGATGAGGGATGAGGAGGATGAAGATGGACATTCTCCATCAATGGGTGACAGGAATGAGGAGGAATGATGGAGATGAGGGATGATGAGGATGAAGATGAACATTCTCCATCAATGGGTGACAGGAATGAGGAGGAAGGATGGAGATGAGGGATGAGGAGGGTGATGAGGATGAAGATGGACATTCTCCATCAATGGGTGACAGGAATGAGGAGGAAGGATGTAGATGAGGGATGATGTGGATGAAGATGGACATTCTCCATCAATGGGTGACAGGAATGAGGAGGAATGATGGAGATGAGGGATGAGGAGGATGATGAGGATGAAGATGGGCATTCTCCATCAATGGGTGACAGGAATGAGGAGGAAGGATGGAGATGAGGGATGAGGAGGATGATGAGGATGAAGATGGACTTTCTCCATCAATGGGTGACAGGAATGAGGAGGAAGGATGGAGATGAGGAGGATGATGAGGATGAAGATGGTCATTCTCCATCAATGGGTGACAGGAATGAGGAGGAACGATGGAGATGAGGGATGAGGAGGGTGATGAGGATGAAGATGACATTCTCCATCAATGGGTGACAGGAATGAGGAGGAAGGATGTAGATGAGGGATGAAGAGGATGAAGATGGACATTCTCCATCAATGGGTGACAGGAATGAGGAGGAAGGATGTAGATGAGGGATGAGGAGGATGATGAGGATGAAGATGGACATTCTCCATCAATGGGTGACAGGAATGAGGAGGAATGATGGAGATGAGGGATGAGGAGGATGTAGATGGACATTTTCCATCAATGGGTGACAGGAATGAGGAGGAAGGATGGAGATGAGGGATGAGGAGGGTGATGAGGATGAAGATGGACATTCTCCATCAATGGGTGACAGGAATGAGGAGGAAGGATGTAGATGAGGGATGATGTGGATGAAGATGGACATTCTCCATCAATGGGTGACAGGAATGAGGAGGAATGATGGAGATGAGGGATGAGGAGGATGATGAGGATGAAGATGGGCATTCTCCATCAATGGGTGACAGGAATGAGGAGGAATGATGGAGATGAGGGATGATGAGGATGAAGATGGACATTCTCCATCAATGGGTGACAGGGATGAGGAGGAAGGATGGAGATGAGGGATGAGGAGGGTGATGAGGATGAAGATGGACATTCTCCATCAATGGGTGACAGGAATGAGGAGGAATGATGGAGATGAGGAGGATGATGAGGATGAAGATGGACATTCCTCATCAATGGGTGACAGGAAAGAGGAGGAATGATGGAGATGAGGGATGATGAGGATGAAGATGGACATTCTCCATCAATGGGTGACAGGAATGAGGAGGAAGGATGGAGATGAGGGATGAGGAGGATGATGAGGATGAAGATAGACATTCTCCATCAATGGGTGGCAGGAATGAGGAGGAATGATGGAGATGAGGGATGATGAGGATGAAGATGGACATTCTCCATCAATGGGTGACAGGGATGAGGAGGAAGGATGGAGATGAGGAGGAAGGATTGAGATGAGGGATGAGGAGGGTGATGAGGATGAAGATGGACATTCTCCATCAATGGGTGACAGGAATGAGGAGGAAGGATGGAGATGAGGGATGAGGAGGGTGGTGAGGATGAAGATGGACATTCTTCATCAATGGGTGACAGGAATGAGGAGGAAGGATGTAGATGAGGGATGATGAGGATGAAGATGGACATTCTCCATCAATGGGTGACAGGAATGTGGAGGAATGATGGAGATGAGGGATGAGGAGGATGATGAGGATGAAGATAGACATTCTCCATCAATGGGTGGCAGGAATGAGGAGGAATGATGGAGATGAGGGATGATGAGGATGAAGATGGACATTCTCCATCAATGGGTGACAGGGATGAGGAGGAAGGATGGAGATGAGGGATGAGGAGGAAGGATGGAGATGAGGGATGAGGATGAAGATGGACATTCTCCATCAATGGGTGACAGGAATGAGGAGGAAGGATGGAGATGAGGGATGAGGAGGGTGATGAGGATGAAGATGGACATTCTTCATCAATGGGTGACAGGAATGAGGAGGAAGGATGTAGATGAGGGATGATGAGGATGAAGATGGACATTCTCCATCAATGGGTGACAGGAATGAGGAGGAATGATGGAGATGAGGGATGAGGAGGATGATGAGGATGAAGATAGACATTCTCCATCAATGGGTGACAGGAATGAGGAGGAATGATGGAGATGAGGGATGATGAGGATGAAGATGGACATTCTCCATCAATGGGTGACAGGGATGAGGAGGAAGGATGGAGATGAGGGATGATGAGGATGAAGATGGACATTCTCCATCAATGGGTGACAGGGATGAGGAGGAAGGATGGAGATGAGGGATGAGGAGGAAGGATGGAGATGAGGGATGAGGAGGGTGATGAGGATGAAGATGGACATTCTTCATCAATGGGTGACAGGAATGAGGAGGAAGGATGTAGATGAGGGATGATGAGGATGAAGATGGACATTCTCCATCAATGGGTGACAGGAATGAGGAGGAATGATGGAGATGAGGGATGAGGAGGATGATGAGGATGAAGATAGACATTCTCCATCAATGGGTGACAGGAATGAGGAGGAATGATGGAGATGAGGGATGATGAGGATGAAGATGGACATTCTCCATCAATGGGTGACAGGGATGAGGAGGAAGGATGTAGATGAGGGATGATGAGGATGAAGATGGACATTCTCCATCAATGGGTGACAGGAATGAGGAGGAATGATGGAGATGAGGGATGAGGAGGATGATGAGGATGAAGATGGACATTCTCCATCAATGGGTGACAGGGATGAGGAGGAAGGATGGAGATGAGGGATAATGAGGATGAAGATGGACATTCTCCATCAATGGGTGACAGGAATGAGGAGGAATGATGGAGATGAGGGATGAGGAGGATGATGAGGATGAAGATGGACATTCTCCATCAATGGGTGACAGGAATGAGGAGGAATGATGGAGATGAGGGATGATGAGGATGAAGATGGACATTCTCCATCAATGGGTGACAGGGATGAGGAGGAAGGATGGAGATGAGGGATGAGGAGGATGATGAGGATGAAGATGGACATTCTCCATCAATGGGTGACAGGGATGAGGAGGAAGGATGGAGATGAGGGATTAGGAGGATGATGAGGATGAAGATGGACATTCTCCATCAATGGGTGACAGGGATGAGGAGGAAGGATGGAGATGAGGGATGATGAGGATGAAGATGGACATTCTCCATCAATGGGTGACAGGAATGAGGAGGAATGATGGAGATGAGGGATGAGGAGGAAGGATGGAGATGAGGGATGAGGAGGGTGATGAGGATGAATATGGACATTCTTCATCAATGGGTGACAGGAATGAGGAGGAAGGATGGAGATGAGGAGGATGATGAGGATGAAGATGGACATTCTTCATCAATGGGTGACAGGAATGAAGAGGAAGGATGGAGATGAGGGATGAGGAGGGTGATGAGGATGAAGATGACATTCTCCATCAATGGGTGACAGGAATGAGGAGGAAGGATGTAGATGAGGGATGATGAGGATGAAGATGGACATTCTCCATCAATGGGTGACAGGAATGAGGAGGAAGGATGTAGATGAGGGATGAGGAGGATGATGAGGATGAAGATGGACATTCTCCATCAATGGGTGACAGGAATGATGGAGATGAGGGATGAGGAGGATGAAGATGGACATTCTCCATCAATGGGTGACAGGAATGAGGAGGAATGATGGAGATGAGGGATGATGAGGATGAAGATGGACATTCTCCATCAATGGGTGACAGGAATGAGGAGGAAGGATGGAGATGAGGGATGAGGAGGGTGATGAGGATGAAGATGGACATTCTCCATCAATGGGTGACAGGAATGAGGAGGAAGGATGTAGATGAGGGATGATGAGGATGAAGATGGACATTCTCCATCAATGGGTGACAGGAATGAGGAGGAAGGATGGAGATGAGGGATAAGGAGGGTGATGAGGATGAAGATGGACATTCTCCATCAATGGGTGACAGGAATGAGGAGGAATGATGGAGATGAGGGATGATGAGGATGAAGATGGACATTCTCCATCAATGGGTGACAGGAATGAGGAGGAAGGATGGAGATGAGGGATTAGGAGGATGACGAGGATGAAGATGGACATTCTCCATCAATGGGTGACAGGGATGAGGAGGAAGGATGGAGATGAGGGATGATGAGGATGAAGATGGACATTCTCCATCAATGGGTGACAGGAATGAGGAGGAATGATGGAGATGAGGGATGAGGAGGAAGGATGGAGATGAGGGATGAGGAGGGTGATGAGGATGAATATGGACATTCTTCATCAATGGGTGACAGGAATGAGGAGGAAGGATGGAGATGAGGAGGATGATGAGGATGAAGATGGACATTCTTCATCAATGGGTGACAGGAATGAGGAGGAAGGATGGAGATGAGGGATGAGGAGGGTGATGAGGATGAAGATGACATTCTCCATCAATGGGTGACAGGAATGAGGAGGAAGGATGTAGATGAGGGATGATGAGGATGAAGATGGACATTCTCCATCAATGGGTGACAGGAATGAGGAGGAAGGATGTAGATGAGGGATGAGGAGGATGATGAGGATGAAGATGGACATTCTCCATCAATGGGTGACAGGAATGATGGAGATGAGGGATGAGGAGGATGAAGATGGACATTCTCCATCAATGGGTGACAGGAATGAGGAGGAATGATGGAGATGAGGGATGATGAGGATGAAGATGGACATTCTCCATCAATGGGTGACAGGAATGAGGAGGAAGGATGGAGATGAGGGATGAGGAGGGTGATGAGGATGAAGATGGACATTCTCCATCAATGGGTGACAGGAATGAGGAGGAAGGATGTAGATGAGGGATGATGTGGATGAAGATGGACATTCTCCATCAATGGGTGACAGGAATGAGGAGGAATGATGGAGATGAGGGATGAGGAGGATGATGAGGATGAAGATGGGCATTCTCCATCAATGGGTGACAGGAATGAGGAGGAAGGATGGAGATGAGGGATGAGGAGGATGATGAGGATGAAGATGGACTTTCTCCATCAATGGGTGACAGGAATGAGGAGGAAGGATGGAGATGAGGAGGATGATGAGGATGAAGATGGTCATTCTCCATCAATGGGTGACAGGAATGAGGAGGAAGGATGGAGATGAGGGATGAGGAGGGTGATGAGGATGAAGATGACATTCTCCATCAATGGGTGACAGGAATGAGGAGGAAGGATGTAGATGAGGGATGATGAGGATGAAGATGGACATTCTCCATCAATGGGTGACAGGAATGAGGAGGAAGGATGTAGATGAGGGATGAGGAGGATGATGAGGATGAAGATGGACATTCTCCATCAATGGGTGACAGGAATGAGGAGGAATGATGGAGATGAGGGATGAGGAGGATGAAGATGGACATTTTCCATCAATGGGTGACAGGAATGAGGAGGAAGGATGGAGATGAGGGATGAGGAGGGTGATGAGGATGAAGATGGACATTCTCCATCAATGGGTGACAGGAATGAGGAGGAAGGATGTAGATGAGGGATGATGTGGATGAAGATGGACATTCTCCATCAATGGGTGACAGGGATGAGGAGGAAGGATGGAGATGAGGAGGAAGGATGGAGATGAGGGATGAGGAGGGTGATGAGGATGAAGATGGACATTCTCCATCAATGGGTGACAGGAATGAGGAGGAAGGATGGAGATGAGGGATGAGGAGGGTGGTGAGGATGAAGATGGTCATTCTTCATCAATGGGTGACAGGAATGAGGAGGAAGGATGTAGATGAGGGATGATGAGGATGAAGATGGACATTCTCCATCAATGGGTGACAGGAATGAGGAGGAATGATGGAGATGAGGGATGAGGAGGATGATGAGGATGAAGATAGACATTCTCCATCAATGGGTGGCAGGAATGAGGAGGAATGATGGAGATGAGGGATGATGAGGATGAAGATGGACATTCTCCATCAATGGGTGACAGGGATGAGGAGGAAGGATGGAGATGAGGGATGAGGAGGAAGGATGGAGATGAGGGATGAGGAGGGTGATGAGGATGAAGATGGACATTCTCCATCAATGGGTGACAGGAATGAGGAGGAAGGATGGAGATGAGGGATGAGGAGGGTGATGAGGATGAAGATGGACATTCTTCATCAATGGGTGACAGGAATGAGGAGGAAGGATGTAGATGAGGGATGATGAGGATGAAGATGGACATTCTCCATCAATGGGTGACAGGAATGAGGAGGAATGATGGAGATGAGGGATGAGGAGGATGATGAGGATGAAGATAGACATTCTCCATCAATGGGTGACAGGAATGAGGAGGAATGATGGAGATGAGGGATGATGAGGATGAAGATGGACATTCACCATCAATGGGTGACAGGGATGAGGAGGAAGGATGGAGATGAGGGATGATGAGGATGAAGATGGACATTCTCCATCAATGGGTGACAGGGATGAGGAGGAAGGATGGAGATGAGGGATGAGGAGGAAGGATGGAGATGAGGGATGAGGAGGGTGATGAGGATGAATATGGACATTCTTCATCAATGGGTGACAGGAATGAGGAGGAAGGATGTAGATGAGGGATGATGAGGATGAAGATGGACATTCTCCATCAATGGGTGACAGGAATGAGGAGGAATGATGGAGATGAGGGATGAGGAGGATGATGAGGATGGAGATAGACATTCTCCATCAATGGGTGACAGGAATGAGGAGGAATGATGGAGATGAGGGATGATGAGGATGAAGATGGACATTCTCCATCAATGGGTGACAGGGATGAGGAGGAAGGATGGAGATGAGGGATGATGAGGATGAAGATGGACATTCTCCATCAATGGGTGACAGGAATGAGGAGGAATGATGGAGATGAGGGATGAGGAGGAAGGATGGAGATGAGGGATGAGGAGGGTGATGAGGATGAATATGGACATTCTTCATCAATGGGTGACAGGAATGAGGAGGAATGATGGAGATGAGGGATGAGGAGGATGATGAGGATGAAGATGGACATTCTCCATCAATGGGTGACAGGAATGAGGAGGAATGATGGAGATGAGGGATGAGGAGGATGATGAGGATGAAGATGGACATTCTCCATCAATGGGTGACAGGAATGAGGAGGAAGGATGTAGATGAGGGATGATGAGGATGAAGATGGACATTCTACATCAATGGGTGACAGGAATGAGGAGGAATGATGGAGATGAGGGATGAGGAGGATGAAGATGGGCATTCTCCATCAATGGGTGACAGGAATGAGGAGGAAGGATGGAGATGAGGGATTAGGAGGATGATGAGGATGAAGATGGACTTTCTCCATCAATGGGTGACAGGAATGAGGAGGAAGGATGGAGATGAGGAGGATGATGAGGATGAAGATGGACATTCTCCATCAATGGGTGACAGGAATGAGGAGGAAGGATGGAGATGAGGGATGAGGAGGGTGATGAGGATGAAGATGACATTCTCCATCAATGGGTGACAGGAATGAGGAGGAAGGATGTAGATGAGGGATGATGAGGATGAAGATGGACATTCTCCATCAATGGGTGACAGGAATGAGGAGGAAGGATGTAGATGAGGGATGAGGAGGATGATGAGGATGAAGATGGACATTCTCCATCAATGGGTGACAGGAATGAGGAGGAATGATGAAGATGAGGGATGAGGAGGATGAAGATGGACATTCTCCATCAATGGGTGACAGGAATGAGGAGGAATGATGGAGATGAGGGATGATGAGGATGAAGATGAACATTCTCCATCAATGGGTGACAGGAATGAGGAGGAAGGATGGAGATGAGGGATGAGGAGGGTGATGAGGATGAAGATGGACATTCTCCATCAATGGGTGACAGGAATGAGGAGGAAGGATGTAGATGAGGGATGATGTGGATGAAGATGGACATTCTCCATCAATGGGTGACAGGAATGAGGAGGAATGATGGAGATGAGGGATGAGGAGGATGATGAGGATGAAGATGGGCATTCTCCATCAATGGGTGACAGGAATGAGGAGGAAGGATGGAGATGAGAGATGAGGAGGATGATGAGGATGAAGATGGACTTTCTCCATCAATGGGTGACAGGAATGAGGAGGAAGGATGGAGATGAGGAGGATGATGAGGATGAAGATGGTCATTCTCCATCAATGGGTGACAGGAATGAGGAGGAACGATGGAGATGAGGGATGAGGAGGGTGATGAGGATGAAGATGACATTCTCCATCAATGGGTGACAGGAATGAGGAGGAAGGATGTAGATGAGGGATGAAGAGGATGAAGATGGACATTCTCCATCAATGGGTGACAGGAATGAGGAGGAAGGATGTAGATGAGGGATGAGGAGGATGATGAGGATGAAGATGGACATTCTCCATCAATGGGTGACAGGAATGAGGAGGAATGATGGAGATGAGGGATGAGGAGGATGTAGATGGACATTTTCCATCAATGGGTGACAGGAATGAGGAGGAAGGATGGAGATGAGGGATGAGGAGGGTGATGAGGATGAAGATGGACATTCTCCATCAATGGGTGACAGGAATGAGGAGGAAGGATGTAGATGAGGGATGATGTGGATGAAGATGGACATTCTCCATCAATGGGTGACAGGAATGAGGAGGAATGATGGAGATGAGGGATGAGGAGGATGATGAGGATGAAGATGGGCATTCTCCATCAATGGGTGACAGGAATGAGGAGGAATGATGGAGATGAGGGATGATGAGGATGAAGATGGACATTCTCCATCAATGGGTGACAGGGATGAGGAGGAAGGATGGAGATGAGGGATGAGGAGGGTGATGAGGATGAAGATGGACATTCTCCATCAATGGGTGACAGGAATGAGGAGGAATGATGGAGATGAGGAGGATGATGAGGATGAAGATGGACATTCCTCATCAATGGGTGACAGGAAAGAGGAGGAATGATGGAGATGAGGGATGATGAGGATGAAGATGGACATTCTCCATCAATGGGTGACAGGAATGAGGAGGAAGGATGGAGATGAGGGATGAGGAGGATGATGAGGATGAAGATAGACATTCTCCATCAATGGGTGGCAGGAATGAGGAGGAATGATGGAGATGAGGGATGATGAGGATGAAGATGGACATTCTCCATCAATGGGTGACAGGGATGAGGAGGAAGGATGGAGATGAGGAGGAAGGATTGAGATGAGGGATGAGGAGGGTGATGAGGATGAAGATGGACATTCTCCATCAATGGGTGACAGGAATGAGGAGGAAGGATGGAGATGAGGGATGAGGAGGGTGATGAGGATGAAGATGACATTCTCCATCAATGGGTGACAGGAATGAGGAGGAAGGATGTAGATGAGGGATGATGAGGATGAAGATGGACATTCTCCATCAATGGGTGACAGGAATGAGGAGGAAGGATGTAGATGAGGGATGAGGAGGATGATGAGGATGAAGATGGACATTCTCCATCAATGGGTGACAGGAATGAGGAGGAATGATGGAGATGAGGGATGAGGAGGATGAAGATGGACATTTTCCATCAATGGGTGACAGGAATGAGGAGGAAGGATGGAGATGAGGGATGAGGAGGGTGATGAGGATGAAGATGGACATTCTCCATCAATGGGTGACAGGAATGAGGAGGAAGGATGTAGATGAGGGATGATGTGGATGAAGATGGACATTCTCCATCAATGGGTGACAGGAATGAGGAGGAATGATGGAGATGAGGGATGAGGAGGATGATGAGGATGAAGATGGGCATTCTCCATCAATGGGTGACAGGAATGAGGAGGAATGATGGAGATGAGGGATGATGAGGATGAAGATGGACATTCTCCATCAATGGGTGACAGGGATGAGGAGGAAGGATGGAGATGAGGGATGAGGAGGGTGATGAGGATGAAGATGGACATTCTCCATCAATGGGTGACAGGAATGAGGAGGAATGATGGAGATGAGGAGGATGATGAGGATGAAGATGGACATTCCTCATCAATGGGTGACAGGAAAGAGGAGGAATGATGGAGATGAGGGATGATGAGGATGAAGATGGACATTCTCCATCAATGGGTGACAGGAATGAGGAGGAAGGATGTAGATGAGGGATGATGTGGATGAAGATGGACATTCTCCATCAATGGGTGACAGGAATGAGGAGGAATGATGGAGATGAGGGATGAGGAGGATGATGAGGATGAAGATGGGCATTCTCCATCAATGGGTGACAGGAATGAGGAGGAAGGATGGAGATGAGGGATGAGGAGGATGATGAGGATGAAGATGGACTTTCTCCATCAATGGGTGACAGGAATGAGGAGGAAGGATGGAGATGAGGAGGATGATGAGGATGAAGATGGTCATTCTCCATCAATGGGTGACAGGAATGAGGAGGAAGGATGGAGATGAGGGATGAGGAGGGTGATGAGGATGAAGATGACATTCTCCATCAATGGGTGACAGGAATGAGGAGGAAGGATGTAGATGAGGGATGATGAGGATGAAGATGGACATTCTCCATCAATGGGTGACAGGAATGAGGAGGAAGGATGTAGATGAGGGATGAGGAGGATGATGAGGATGAAGATGGACATTCTCCATCAATGGGTGACAGGAATGAGGAGGAATGATGGAGATGAGGGATGAGGAGGATGAAGATGGACATTTTCCATCAATGGGTGACAGGAATGAGGAGGAAGGATGGAGATGAGGGATGAGGAGGGTGATGAGGATGAAGATGGACATTCTCCATCAATGGGTGACAGGAATGAGGAGGAAGGATGTAGATGAGGGATGATGTGGATGAAGATGGACATTCTCCATCAATGGGTGACAGGAATGAGGAGGAATGATGGAGATGAGGGATGAGGAGGATGATGAGGATGAAGATGGGCATTCTCCATCAATGGGTGACAGGAATGAGGAGGAATGATGGAGATGAGGGATGATGAGGATGAAGATGGACATTCTCCATCAATGGGTGACAGGGATGAGGAGGAAGGATGGAGATGAGGGATGAGGAGGGTGATGAGGATGAAGATGGACATTCTCCATCAATGGGTGACAGGAATGAGGAGGAATGATGGAGATGAGGAGGATGATGAAGATGAAGATGGACATTCCTCATCAATGGGTGACAGGAAAGAGGAGGAATGATGGAGATGAGGGATGATGAGGATGAAGATGGACATTCTCCATCAATGGGTGACAGGAATGAGGAGGAAGGATGGAGATGAGGGATGAGGAGGATGATGAGGATGAAGATAGACATTCTCCATCAATGGGTGGCAGGAATGAGGAGGAATGATGGAGATGAGGGATGATGAGGATGAAGATGGACATTCTCCATCAATGGGTGACAGGGATGAGGAGGAAGGATGGAGATGAGGAGGAAGGATGGAGATGAGGGATGAGGAGGGTGATGAGGATGAAGATGGACATTCTCCATCAATGGGTGACAGGAATGAGGAGGAAGGATGGAGATGAGGGATGAGGAGGGTGGTGAGGATGAAGATGGACATTCTTCATCAATGGGTGACAGGAATGAGGAGGAAGGATGTAGATGAGGGATGATGAGGATGAAGATGGACATTCTCCATCAATGGGTGACAGGAATGAGGAGGAATGATGGAGATGAGGGATGAGGAGGATGATGAGGATGAAGATAGACATTCTCCATCAATGGGTGGCAGGAATGAGGAGGAATGATGGAGATGAGGGATGATGAGGATGAAGATGGACATTCTCCATCAATGGGTGACAGGGATGAGGAGGAAGGATGGAGATGAGGGATGAGGAGGAAGGATGGAGATGAGGGATGAGGAGGGTGATGAGGATGAAGATGGACATTCTCCATCAATGGGTGACAGGAATGAGGAGGAAGGATGGAGATGAGGGATGAGGAGGGTGATGAGGATGAAGATGGACATTCTTCATCAATGGGTGACAGGAATGAGGAGGAAGGATGTAGATGAGGGATGATGAGGATGAAGATGGACATTCTCCATCAATGGGTGACAGGGATGAGGAGGAAGGATGGAGATGAGGGATGAGGAGGAAGGATGGAGATGAGGGATGAGGAGGGTGATGAGGATGAAGATGGACATTCTCCATCAATGGGTGACAGGAATGAGGAGGAAGGATGGAGATGAGGGATGAGGAGGGTGATGAGGATGAAGATGGACATTCTTCATCAATGGGTGACAGGAATGAGGAGGAAGGATGGAGATGAGGAGGATGATGAGGATGAAGATGGACATTCTCCATCAATGGGTGACAGGAATGAGGAGGAATGATGGAGATGAGGGATGAGGAGGATGATGAGGATGAAGATAGACATTCTCCATCAATGGGTGACAGGAATGAGGAGGAATGATGGAGATGAGGGATGATGAGGATGAAGATGGACATTCTCCATCAATGGGTGACAGGGATGAGGAGGAAGGATGGAGATGAGGGATGATGAGGATGAAGATGGACATTCTCCATCAATGGGTGACAGGGATGAGGAGGAAGGATGGAGATGAGGGATGAGGAGGAAGGATGGAGATGAGGGATGAGGAGGGTGATGAGGATGAAGATGGACATTCTTCATCAATGGGTGACAGGAATGAGGAGGAAGGATGTAGATGAGGGATGATGAGGATGAAGATGGACATTCTCCATCAATGGGTGAGAGGAATGAGGAGGAATGATGGAGATGAGGGATGAGGAGGATGATGAGGATGAAGATAGACATTCTCCATCAATGGGTGACAGGAATGAGGAGGAATGATGGAGATGAGGGATGATGAGGATGAAGATGGACATTCTCCATCAATGGGTGACAGGGATGAGGAGGAAGGATGGAGATGAGGGATGATGAGGATGAAGATGGACATTCTCCATCAATGGGTGACAGGAATGAGGAGGAATGATGGAGATGAGGGATGAGGAGGATGATGAGGATGAAGATGGACATTCTCCATCAATGGGTAACAGGGATGAGGAGGAAGGATGGAGATGAGGGATGATGAGGATGAAGATGGACATTCTCCATCAATGGGTGACAGGAATGAGGAGGAATGATGGAGATGAGGGATGAGGAGGATGATGAGGATGAAGATGGACATTCTCCATCAATGGGTGACAGGAATGAGGAGGAAGGATGTAGATGAGGGATGATGAGGATGAAGATGGGCATTCTACATCAATGGGTGACAGGAATGAGGAGGAATGATGGAGATGAGGGATGAGGAGGATGAAGATGGGCATTCTCCATCAATGGGTGACAGGAATGAGGAGGAAGGATGGAGATGAGGGATTAGGAGGATGATGAGGATGAAGATGGACTTTCTCCATCAATGGGTGACAGGAATGAGGAGGAAGGATGGAGATGAGGAGGATGATGAGGATGAAGATGGACATTCTCCATCAATGGGTGACAGGAATGAGGAGGAAGGATGGAGATGAGGGATGAGGAGGGTGATGAGGATGAAGATGACATTCTCCATCAATGGGTGACAGGAATGAGGAGGAAGGATGTAGATGAGGGATGATGAGGATGAAGATGGACATTCTCCATCAATGGGTGACAGGAATGAGGAGGAAGGATGTAGATGAGGGATGAGGAGGATGATGAGGATGAAGATGGACATTCTCCATCAATGGGTGACAGGAATGAGGAGGAATGATGGAGATGAGGGATGAGGAGGATGAAGATGGACATTCTCCATCAATGGGTGACAGGAATGAGGAGGAATGATGGAGATGAGGGATGATGAGGATGAAGATGGACATTCTCCATCAATGGGTGACAGGAATGAGGAGGAAGGATGGAGATGAGGGATGAGGAGGGTGATGAGGATGAAGATGGACATTCTCCATCAATGGGTGACAGGAATGAGGAGGAAGGATGTAGATGAGGGATGATGTGGATGAAGATGGACATTCTCCATCAATGGGTGACAGGAATGAGGAGGAATGATGGAGATGAGGGATGAGGAGGATGATGAGGATGAAGATGGGCATTCTCCATCAATGGGTGACAGGAATGAGGAGGAAGGATGGAGATGAGGGATGAGGAGGATGATGAGGATGAAGATGGACTTTCTCCATCAATGGGTGACAGGAATGAGGAGGAAGGATGGAGATGAGGAGGATGATGAGGATGAAGATGGTCATTCTCCATCAATGGGTGACAGGAATGAGGAGGAAGGATGGAGATGAGGGATGAGGAGGGTGATGAGGATGAAGATGTCATTCTCCATCAATGGGTGACAGGAATGAGGAGGAAGGATGTAGATGAGGGATGATGAGGATGAAGTTGGACATTCTCCATCAATGGGTGACAGGAATGAGGAGGAAGGATGTAGATGAGGGATGAGGAGGATGATGAGGATGAAGATGGACATTCTCCATCAATGGGTGACAGGAATGAGGAGGAATGATGGAGATGAGGGATGAGGAGGATGTAGATGGACATTTTCCATCAATGGGTGACAGGAATGAGGAGGAAGGATGGAGATGAGGGATGAGGAGGGTTATGAGGATGAAGATGGACATTCTCCATCAATGGGTGACAGGAATGAAGAGGAAGGATGTAGATGAGGGATGATGTGGATGAAGATGGACATTCTCCATCAATGGGTGACAGGAATGAGGAGGAATGATGGAGATGAGGGATGAGGAGGATGATGAGGATGAAGATGGGCATTCTCCATCAATGGGTGACAGGAATGAGGAGGAATGATGGAGATGAGGGATGATGAGGATGAAGATGGACATTCTCCATCAATGGGTGACAGGGATGAGGAGGAAGGATGGAGATGAGGGATGAGGAGGGTGATGAGGATGAAGATGGACATTCTCCATCAATGGGTGACAGGAATGAGGAGGAATGATGGAGATGAGGAGGATGATGAGGATGAAGATGGACATTCCTCATCAATGGGTGACAGGAAAGAGGAGGAATGATGGAGATGAGGGATGATGAGGATGAAGATGGACATTCTCCATCAATGGGTGACAGGAATGAGGAGGAAGGATGGAGATGAGGGATGAGGAGGATGATGAGGATGAAGATAGACATTCTCCATCAATGGGTGGCAGGAATGAGGAGGAATGATGGAGATGAGGGATGAGGAGGAAGGATGGAGATGAGGGATGAGGAGGGTGATGAGGATGAAGATGGACATTCTCCATCAATGGGTGACAGGAATGAGGAGGAAGGATGGAGATGAGGGATGAGGAGGGTGATGAGGATGAAGATGGACATTCTTCATCAATGGGTGACAGGAATGAGGAGGAAGGATGTAGATGAGGGATGATGAGGATGAAGATGGACATTCTCCATCAATGGGTGACAGGGATGAGGAGGAAGGATGGAGATGAGGGATGAGGAGGAAGGATGGAGATGAGGGATGAGGAGGGTGATGAGGATGAAGATGGACATTCTCCATCAATGGGTGACAGGAATGAGGAGGAAGGATGGAGATGAGGGATGAGGAGGGTGATGAGGATGAAGATGGACATTCTTCATCAATGGGTGACAGGAATGAGGAGGAAGGATGGAGATGAGGAGGATGATGAGGATGAAGATAGACATTCTCCATCAATGGGTGACAGGAATGAGGAGGAATGATGGAGATGAGGGATGATGAGGATGAAGATGGACATTCTCCATCAATGGGTGACAGGGATGAGGAGGAAGGATGGAGATGAGGGATGATGAGGATGAAGATGGACATTCTCCATCAATGGGTGACAGGGATGAGGAGGAAGGATGGAGATGAGGGATGAGGAGGAAGGATGGAGATGAGGGATGAGGAGGGTGATGAGGATGAAGATGGACATTCTTCATCAATGGGTGACAGGAATGAGGAGGAAGGATGTAGATGAGGGATGATGAGGATGAAGATGGACATTCTCCATCAATGGGTGAGAGGAATGAGGAGGAATGATGGAGATGAGGGATGAGGAGGATGATGAGGATGAAGATAGACATTCTCCATCAATGGGTGACAGGAATGAGGAGGAATGATGGAGATGAGGGATGATGAGGATGAAGATGGACATTCTCCATCAATGGGTGACAGGGATGAGGAGGAAGGATGGAGATGAGGGATGATGAGGATGAAGATGGACATTCTCCATCAATGGGTGACAGGAATGAGGAGGAATGATGGAGATGAGGGATGAGGAGGATGATGAGGATGAAGATGGACATTCTCCATCAATGGGTAACAGGGATGAGGAGGAAGGATGGAGATGAGGGATGATGAGGATGAAGATGGACATTCTCCATCAATGGGTGACAGGAATGAGGAGGAATGATGGAGATGAGGGATGAGGAGGATGATGAGGATGAAGATGGACATTCTCCATCAATGGGTGACAGGAATGAGGAGGAAGGATGTAGATGAGGGATGATGAGGATGAAGATGGGCATTCTACATCAATGGGTGACAGGAATGAGGAGGAATGATGGAGATGAGGGATGAGGAGGATGAAGATGGGCATTCTCCATCAATGGGTGACAGGAATGAGGAGGAAGGATGGAGATGAGGGATTAGGAGGATGATGAGGATGAAGATGGACTTTCTCCATCAATGGGTGACAGGAATGAGGAGGAAGGATGGAGATGAGGAGGATGATGAGGATGAAGATGGACATTCTCCATCAATGGGTGACAGGAATGAGGAGGAAGGATGGAGATGAGGGATGAGGAGGGTGATGAGGATGAAGATGACATTCTCCATCAATGGGTGACAGGAATGAGGAGGAAGGATGTAGATGAGGGATGATGAGGATGAAGATGGACATTCTCCATCAATGGGTGACAGGAATGAGGAGGAAGGATGTAGATGAGGGATGAGGAGGATGATGAGGATGAAGATGGACATTCTCCATCAATGGGTGACAGGAATGAGGAGGAATGATGGAGATGAGGGATGAGGAGGATGAAGATGGACATTCTCCATCAATGGGTGACAGGAATGAGGAGGAATGATGGAGATGAGGGATGATGAGGATGAAGATGGACATTCTCCATCAATGGGTGACAGGAATGAGGAGGAAGGATGGAGATGAGGGATGAGGAGGGTGATGAGGATGAAGATGGACATTCTCCATCAATGGGTGACAGGAATGAGGAGGAAGGATGTAGATGAGGGATGATGTGGATGAAGATGGACATTCTCCATCAATGGGTGACAGGAATGAGGAGGAATGATGGAGATGAGGGATGAGGAGGATGATGAGGATGAAGATGGGCATTCTCCATCAATGGGTGACAGGAATGAGGAGGAAGGATGGAGATGAGGGATGAGGAGGATGATGAGGATGAAGATGGACTTTCTCCATCAATGGGTGACAGGAATGAGGAGGAAGGATGGAGATGAGGAGGATGATGAGGATGAAGATGGTCATTCTCCATCAATGGGTGACAGGAATGAGGAGGAAGGATGGAGATGAGGGATGAGGAGGGTGATGAGGATGAAGATGTCATTCTCCATCAATGGGTGACAGGAATGAGGAGGAAGGATGTAGATGAGGGATGATGAGGATGAAGTTGGACATTCTCCATCAATGGGTGACAGGAATGAGGAGGAAGGATGTAGATGAGGGATGAGGAGGATGATGAGGATGAAGATGGACATTCTCCATCAATGGGTGACAGGAATGAGGAGGAATGATGGAGATGAGGGATGAGGAGGATGTAGATGGACATTTTCCATCAATGGGTGACAGGAATGAGGAGGAAGGATGGACATGAGGGATGAGGAGGGTTATGAGGATGAAGATGGACATTCTCCATCAATGGGTGACAGGAATGAAGAGGAAGGATGTAGATGAGGGATGATGTGGATGAAGATGGACATTCTCCATCAATGGGTGACAGGAATGAGGAGGAATGATGGAGATGAGGGATGAGGAGGATGATGAGGATGAAGATGGGCATTCTCCATCAATGGGTGACAGGAATGAGGAGGAATGATGGAGATGAGGGATGATGAGGATGAAGATGGACATTCTCCATCAATGGGTGACAGGGATGAGGAGGAAGGATGGAGATGAGGGATGAGGAGGGTGATGAGGATGAAGATGGACATTCTCCATCAATGGGTGACAGGAATGAGGAGGAATGATGGAGATGAGGAGGATGATGAGGATGAAGATGGACATTCCTCATCAATGGGTGACAGGAAAGAGGAGGAATGATGGAGATGAGGGATGATGAGGATGAAGATGGACATTCTCCATCAATGGGTGACAGGAATGAGGAGGAAGGATGGAGATGAGGGATGAGGAGGATGATGAGGATGAAGATAGACATTCTCCATCAATGGGTGGCAGGAATGAGGAGGAATGATGGAGATGAGGGATGATGAGGATGAAGATGGACATTCTCCATCAATGGGTGACAGGGATGAGGAGGAAGGATGGAGATGAGGAGGAAGGATGGAGATGAGGGATGAGGAGGGTGATGAGGATGAAGATGGACATTCTCCATCAATGGGTGACAGGAATGAGGAGGAAGGATGGAGATGAGGGATGAGGAGGGTGGTGAGGATGAAGATGGACATTCTTCATCAATGGGTGACAGGAATGAGGAGGAAGGATGTAGATGAGGGATGATGAGGATGAAGATGGACATTCTCCATCAATGGGTGACAGGAATGAGGAGGAATGATGGAGATGAGGGATGAGGAGGATGATGAGGATGAAGATAGACATTCTCCATCAATGGGTGGCAGGAATGAGGAGGAATGATGGAGATGAGGGATGATGAGGATGAAGATGGACATTCTCCATCAATGGGTGACAGGGATGAGGAGGAAGGATGGAGATGAGGGATGAGGAGGAAGGATGGAGATGAGGGATGAGGAGGGTGATGAGGATGAAGATGGACATTCTCCATCAATGGGTGACAGGAATGAGGAGGAAGGATGGAGATGAGGGATGAGGAGGGTGATGAGGATGAAGATGGACATTCTTCATCAATGGGTGACAGGAATGAGGAGGAAGGATGTAGATGAGGGATGATGAGGATGAAGATGGACATTCTCCATCAATGGGTGACAGGAATGAGGAGGAATGATGGAGATGAGGGATGAGGAGGATGATGAGGATGAAGATAGACATTCTCCATCAATGGGTGACAGGAATGAGGAGGAATGATGGAGATGAGGGATGATGAGGATGAAGATGGACATTCTCCATCAATGGGTGACAGGGATGAGGAGGAAGGATGGAGATGAGGGATGATGAGGATGAAGATGGACATTCTCCATCAATGGGTGACAGGGATGAGGAGGAAGGATGGAGATGAGGGATGAGGAGGAAGGATGGAGATGAGGGATGAGGAGGGTGATGAGGATGAAGATGGACATTCTTCATCAATGGGTGACAGGAATGAGGAGGAAGGATGTAGATGAGGGATGATGAGGATGAAGATGGACATTCTCCATCAATGGGTGACAGGAATGAGGAGGAATGATGGAGATGAGGGATGAGGAGGATGATGAGGATGAAGATAGACATTCTCCATCAATGGGTGACAGGAATGAGGAGGAATGATGGAGATGAGGGATGATGAGGATGAAGATGGACATTCTCCATCAATGGGTGACAGGGATGAGGAGGAAGGATGGAGATGAGGGATGATGAGGATGAAGATGGACATTCTCCATCAATGGGTGACAGGAATGAGGAGGAATGATGGAGATGAGGGATGAGGAGGATGATGAGGATGAAGATGGACATTCTCCATCAATGGGTGACAGGGATGAGGAGGAAGGATGGAGATGAGGGATGATGAGGATGAAGATGGACATTCTCCATCAATGGGTGACAGGAATGAGGAGGAATGATGGAGATGAGGGATGAGGAGGATGATGAGGATGAAGATGGACATTCTCCATCAATGGGTGACAGGAATGAGGAGGAAGGATGTAGATGAGGGATGATGAGGATGAAGATGGACATTCTACATCAATGGGTGACAGGAATGAGGAGGAATGATGGAGATGAGGGATGAGGAGGATGAAGATGGGCATTCTCCATCAATGGGTGACAGGAATGAGGAGGAAGGATGGAGATGAGGGATTAGGAGGATGATGAGGATGAAGATGGACTTTCTCCATCAATGGGTGACAGGAATGAGGAGGAAGGATGGAGATGAGGAGGATGATGAGGATGAAGATGGACATTCTCCATCAATGGGTGACAGGAATGAGGAGGAAGGATGGAGATGAGGGATGAGGAGGGTCATGAGGATGAAGATGACATTCTCCATCAATGGGTGACAGGAATGAGGAGGAAGGATGTAGATGAGGGATGATGAGGATGAAGATGGACATTCTCCATCAATGGGTGACAGGAATGAGGAGGAAGGATGTAGATGAGGGATGAGGAGGATGATGAGGATGAAGATGGACATTCTCCATCAATGGGTGACAGGAATGAGGAGGAATGATGGAGATGAGGGATGAGGAGGATGAAGATGGACATTCTCCATCAATGGGTGACAGGAATGAGGAGGAATGATGGAGATGAGGGATGATGAGGATGAAGATGGACATTCTCCATCAATGGGTGACAGGAATGAGGAGGAAGGATGGAGATGAGGGATGAGGAGGGTGATGAGGATGAAGATGGACATTCTCCATCAATGGGTGACAGGAATGAGGAGGAAGGATGTAGATGAGGGATGATGTGGATGAAGATGGACATTCTCCATCAATGGGTGACAGGAATGAGGAGGAATGATGGAGATGAGGGATGAGGAGGATGATGAGGATGAAGATGGGCATTCTCCATCAATGGGTGACAGGAATGAGGAGGAAGGATGGAGATGAGGGATGAGGAGGATGATGAGGATGAAGATGGACTTTCTCCATCAATGGGTGACAGGAATGAGGAGGAAGGATGGAGATGAGGAGGATGATGAGGATGAAGATGGTCATTCTCCATCAATGGGTGACAGGAATGAGGAGGAAGGATGGAGATGAGGGATGAGGAGGGTGATGAGGATGAAGATGACATTCTCCATCAATGGGTGACAGGAATGAGGAGGAAGGATGTAGATGAGGGATGATGAGGATGAAGTTGGACATTCTCCATCAATGGGTGACAGGAATGAGGAGGAAGGATGTAGATGAGGGATGAGGAGGATGATGAGGATGAAGATGGACATTCTCCATCAATGGGTGACAGGAATGAGGAGGAATGATGGAGATGAGGGATGAGGAGGATGTAGATGGACATTTTCCATCAATGGGTGACAGGAATGAGGAGGAAGGATGGAGATGAGGGATGAGGAGGATGATGAGGATGAAGATGGGCATTCTCCATCAATGGGTGACAGGAATGAGGAGGAATGATGGAGATGAGGGATGATGAGGATGAAGATGGACATTCTCCATCAATGGGTGACAGGGATGAGGAGGAAGGATGGAGATGAGGGATGAGGAGGGTGATGAGGATGAAGATGGACATTCTCCATCAATGGGTGACAGGAATGAGGAGGAATGATGGAGATGAGGAGGATGATGAGGATGAAGATGGACATTCCTCATCAATGGGTGACAGGAAAGAGGAGGAATGATGGAGATGAGGGATGATGAGGATGAAGATGGACATTCTCCATCAATGGGTGACAGGAATGAGGAGGAAGGATGGAGATGAGGGATGAGGAGGATGATGAGGATGAAGATAGACATTCTCCATCAATGGGTGGCAGGAATGAGGAGGAATGATGGAGATGAGGGATGATGAGGATGAAGATGGACATTCTCCATCAATGGGTGACAGGGATGAGGAGGAAGGATGGAGATGAGGAGGAAGGATGGAGATGAGGGATGAGGAGGGTGATGAGGATGAAGATGGACATTCTCCATCAATGGGTGACAGGAATGAGGAGGAAGGATGGAGATGAGGGATGAGGAGGGTGGTGAGGATGAAGATGGACATTCTTCATCAATGGGTGACAGGAATGAGGAGGAAGGATGTAGATGAGGGATGATGAGGATGAAGATGGACATTCTCCATCAATGGGTGACAGGAATGAGGAGGAATGATGGAGATGAGGGATGAGGAGGATGATGAGGATGAAGATAGACATTCTCCATCAATGGGTGGCAGGAATGAGGAGGAATGATGGAGATGAGGGATGATGAGGATGAAGATGGACATTCTCCATCAATGGGTGACAGGGATGAGGAGGAAGGATGGAGATGAGGGATGAGGAGGAAGGATGGAGATGAGGGATGAGGAGGGTGATGAGGATGAAGATGGACATTCTCCATCAATGGGTGACAGGAATGAGGAGGAAGGATGGAGATGAGGGATGAGGAGGGTGATGAGGATGAAGATGGACATTCTTCATCAATGGGTGACAGGAATGAGGAGGAAGGATGTAGATGAGGGATGATGAGGATGAAGATGGACATTCTCCATCAATGGGTGACAGGAATGAGGAGGAATGATGGAGATGAGGGATGAGGAGGATGATGAGGATGAAGATAGACATTCTCCATCAATGGGTGACAGGAATGAGGAGGAATGATGGAGATGAGGGATGATGAGGATGAAGATGGACATTCTCCATCAATGGGTGACAGGGATGAGGAGGAAGGATGGAGATGAGGGATGATGAGGATGAAGATGGACATTCTCCATCAATGGGTGACAGGGATGAGGAGGAAGGATGGAGATGAGGGATGAGGAGGAAGGATGGAGATGAGGGATGAGGAGGGTGATGAGGATGAAGATGGACATTCTTCATCAATGGGTGACAGGAATGAGGAGGAAGGATGTAGATGAGGGATGATGAGGATGAAGATGGACATTCTCCATCAATGGGTGACAGGAATGAGGAGGAATGATGGAGATGAGGGATGAGGAGGATGATGAGGATGAAGATAGACATTCTCCATCAATGGGTGACAGGAATGAGGAGGAATGATGGAGATGAGGGATGATGAGGATGAAGATGGACATTCTCCATCAATGGGTGACAGGGATGAGGAGGAAGGATGGAGATGAGGGATGATGAGGATGAAGATGGACATTCTCCATCAATGGGTGACAGGAATGAGGAGGAATGATGGAGATGAGGGATGAGGAGGATGATGAGGATGAAGATGGACATTCTCCATCAATGGGTGACAGGGATGAGGAGGAAGGATGGAGATGAGGGATGATGAGGATGAAGATGGACATTCTCCATCAATGGGTGACAGGAATGAGGAGGAATGATGGAGATGAGGGATGAGGAGGATGATGAGGATGAAGATGGACATTCTCCATCAATGGGTGACAGGAATGAGGAGGAAGGATGTAGATGAGGGATGATGAGGATGAAGGTGGACATTCTACATCAATGGGTGACAGGAATGAGGAGGAATGATGGAGATGAGGGATGAGGAGGATGAAGATGGGCATTCTCCATCAATGGGTGACAGGAATGAGGAGGAAGGATGGAGATGAGGGATTAGGAGGATGATGAGGATGAAGATGGACTTTCTCCATCAATGGGTGACAGGAATGAGGAGGAAGGATGGAGATGAGGAGGATGATGAGGATGAAGATGGACATTCTCCATCAATGGGTGACAGGAATGAGGAGGAAGGATGGAGATGAGGGATGAGGAGGGTCATGAGGATGAAGATGACATTCTCCATCAATGGGTGACAGGAATGAGGAGGAAGGATGTAGATGAGGGATGATGAGGATGAAGATGGACATTCTCCATCAATGGGTGACAGGAATGAGGAGGAAGGATGTAGATGAGGGATGAGGAGGATGATGAGGATGAAGATGGACATTCTCCATCAATGGGTGACAGGAATGAGGAGGAATGATGGAGATGAGGGATGAGGAGGATGAAGATGGACATTCTCCATCAATGGGTGACAGGAATGAGGAGGAATGATGGAGATGAGGGATGATGAGGATGAAGATGGACATTCTCCATCAATGGGTGACAGGAATGAGGAGGAAGGATGGAGATGAGGGATGAGGAGGGTGATGAGGATGAAGATGGACATTCTCCATCAATGGGTGACAGGAATGAGGAGGAAGGATGTAGATGAGGGATGATGTGGATGAAGATGGACATTCTCCATCAATGGGTGACAGGAATGAGGAGGAATGATGGAGATGAGGGATGAGGAGGATGATGAGGATGAAGATGGGCATTCTCCATCAATGGGTGACAGGAATGAGGAGGAAGGATGGAGATGAGGGATGAGGAGGATGATGAGGATGAAGATGGACTTTCTCCATCAATGGGTGACAGGAATGAGGAGGAAGGATGGAGATGAGGAGGATGATGAGGATGAAGATGGTCATTCTCCATCAATGGGTGACAGGAATGAGGAGGAAGGATGGAGATGAGGGATGAGGAGGGTGATGAGGATGAAGATGACATTCTCCATCAATGGGTGACAGGAATGAGGAGGAAGGATGTAGATGAGGGATGATGAGGATGAAGTTGGACATTCTCCATCAATGGGTGACAGGAATGAGGAGGAAGGATGTAGATGAGGGATGAGGAGGATGATGAGGATGAAGATGGACATTCTCCATCAATGGGTGACAGGAATGAGGAGGAATGATGGAGATGAGGGATGAGGAGGATGTAGATGGACATTTTCCATCAATGGGTGACAGGAATGAGGAGGAAGGATGGAGATGAGGGATGAGGAGGATGATGAGGATGAAGATGGGCATTCTCCATCAATGGGTGACAGGAATGAGGAGGAATGATGGAGATGAGGGATGATGAGGATGAAGATGGACATTCTCCATCAATGGGTGACAGGGATGAGGAGGAAGGATGGAGATGAGGGATGAGGAGGGTGATGAGGATGAAGATGGACATTCTCCATCAATGGGTGACAGGAATGAGGAGGAATGATGGAGATGAGGAGGATGATGAGGATGAAGATGGACATTCCTCATCAATGGGTGACAGGAAAGAGGAGGAATGATGGAGATGAGGGATGATGAGGATGAAGATGGACATTCTCCATCAATGGGTGACAGGAATGAGGAGGAAGGATGGAGATGAGGGATGAGGAGGATGATGAGGATGAAGATAGACATTCTCCATCAATGGGTGGCAGGAATGAGGAGGAATGATGGAGATGAGGGATGATGAGGATGAAGATGGACATTCTCCATCAATGGGTGACAGGGATGAGGAGGAAGGATGGAGATGAGGAGGAAGGATGGAGATGAGGGATGAGGAGGGTGATGAGGATGAAGATGGACATTCTCCATCAATGGGTGACAGGAATGAGGAGGAAGGATGGAGATGAGGGATGAGGAGGGTGGTGAGGATGAAGATGGACATTCTTCATCAATGGGTGACAGGAATGAGGAGGAAGGATGTAGATGAGGGATGATGAGGATGAAGATGGACATTCTCCATCAATGGGTGACAGGAATGAGGAGGAATGATGGAGATGAGGGATGAGGAGGATGATGAGGATGAAGATAGACATTCTCCATCAATGGGTGGCAGGAATGAGGAGGAATGATGGAGATGAGGGATGATGAGGATGAAGATGGACATTCTCCATCAATGGGTGACAGGGATGAGGAGGAAGGATGGAGATGAGGGATGAGGAGGAAGGATGGAGATGAGGGATGAGGAGGGTGATGAGGATGAAGATGGACATTCTCCATCAATGGGTGACAGGAATGAGGAGGAAGGATGGAGATGAGGGATGAGGAGGGTGATGAGGATGAAGATGGACATTCTTCATCAATGGGTGACAGGAATGAGGAGGAAGGATGTAGATGAGGGATGATGAGGATGAAGATGGACATTCTCCATCAATGGGTGACAGGAATGAGGAGGAATGATGGAGATGAGGGATGAGGAGGATGATGAGGATGAAGATAGACATTCTCCATCAATGGGTGACAGGAATGAGGAGGAATGATGGAGATGAGGGATGATGAGGATGAAGATGGACATTCTCCATCAATGGGTGACAGGGATGAGGAGGAAGGATGGAGATGAGGGATGATGAGGATGAAGATGGACATTCTCCATCAATGGGTGACAGGGATGAGGAGGAAGGATGGAGATGAGGGATGAGGAGGAAGGATGGAGATGAGGGATGAGGAGGGTGATGAGGATGAAGATGGACATTCTTCATCAATGGGTGACAGGAATGAGGAGGAAGGATGTAGATGAGGGATGATGAGGATGAAGATGGACATTCTCCATCAATGGGTGACAGGAATGAGGAGGAATGATGGAGATGAGGGATGAGGAGGATGATGAGGATGAAGATAGACATTCTCCATCAATGGGTGACAGGAATGAGGAGGAATGATGGAGATGAGGGATGATGAGGATGAAGATGGACATTCTCCATCAATGGGTGACAGGGATGAGGAGGAAGGATGGAGATGAGGGATGATGAGGATGAAGATGGACATTCTCCATCAATGGGTGACAGGAATGAGGAGGAATGATGGAGATGAGGGATGAGGAGGATGATGAGGATGAAGATGGACATTCTCCATCAATGGGTGACAGGGATGAGGAGGAAGGATGGAGATGAGGGATGATGAGGATGAAGATGGACATTCTCCATCAATGGGTGACAGGAATGAGGAGGAATGATGGAGATGAGGGATGAGGAGGATGATGAGGATGAAGATGGACATTCTCCATCAATGGGTGACAGGAATGAGGAGGAAGGATGTAGATGAGGGATGATGAGGATGAAGATGGACATTCTACATCAATGGGTGACAGGAATGAGGAGGAATGATGGAGATGAGGGATGAGGAGGATGAAGATGGGCATTCTCCATCAATGGGTGACAGGAATGAGGAGGAAGGATGGAGATGAGGGATTAGGAGGATGATGAGGATGAAGATGGACTTTCTCCATCAATGGGTGACAGGAATGAGGAGGAAGGATGGAGATGAGGAGGATGATGAGGATGAAGATGGACATTCTCCATCAATGGGTGACAGGAATGAGGAGGAAGGATGGAGATGAGGGATGAGGAGGGTCATGAGGATGAAGATGACATTCTCCATCAATGGGTGACAGGAATGAGGAGGAAGGATGTAGATGAGGGATGATGAGGATGAAGATGGACATTCTCCATCAATGGGTGACAGGAATGAGGAGGAAGGATGTAGATGAGGGATGAGGAGGATGATGAGGATGAAGATGGACATTCTCCATCAATGGGTGACAGGAATGAGGAGGAATGATGGAGATGAGGGATGAGGAGGATGAAGATGGACATTCTCCATCAATGGGTGACAGGAATGAGGAGGAATGATGGAGATGAGGGATGATGAGGATGAAGATGGACATTCTCCATCAATGGGTGACAGGAATGAGGAGGAAGGATGGAGATGAGGGATGAGGAGGGTGATGAGGATGAAGATGGACATTCTCCATCAATGGGTGACAGGAATGAGGAGGAAGGATGTAGATGAGGGATGATGTGGATGAAGATGGACATTCTCCATCAATGGGTGACAGGAATGAGGAGGAATGATGGAGATGAGGGATGAGGAGGATGATGAGGATGAAGATGGGCATTCTCCATCAATGGGTGACAGGAATGAGGAGGAAGGATGGAGATGAGGGATGAGGAGGATGATGAGGATGAAGATGGACTTTCTCCATCAATGGGTGACAGGAATGAGGAGGAAGGATGGAGATGAGGAGGATGATGAGGATGAAGATGGTCATTCTCCATCAATGGGTGACAGGAATGAGGAGGAAGGATGGAGATGAGGGATGAGGAGGGTGATGAGGATGAAGATGACATTCTCCATCAATGGGTGACAGGAATGAGGAGGAAGGATGTAGATGAGGGATGATGAGGATGAAGATGGACATTCTCCATCAATGGGTGACAGGAATGAGGAGGAAGGATGTAGATGAGGGATGAGGAGGATGATGAGGATGAAGATGGACATTCTCCATCAATGGGTGACAGGAATGAGGAGGAATGATGGAGATGAGGGATGAGGAGGATGTAGATGGACATTTTCCATCAATGGGTGACAGGAATGAGGAGGAAGGATGGAGATGAGGGATGAGGAGGGTGATGAGGATGAAGATGGACATTCTCCATCAATGGGTGACAGGAATGAGGAGGAAGGATGTAGATGAGGGATGATGTGGATGAAGATGGACATTCTCCATCAATGGGTGACAGGAATGAGGAGGAATGATGGAGATGAGGGATGAGGAGGATGATGAGGATGAAGATGGGCATTCTCCATCAATGGGTGACAGGAATGAGGAGGAATGATGGAGATGAGGGATGATGAGGATGAAGATGGACATTCTCCATCAATGGGTGACAGGGATGAGGAGGAAGGATGGAGATGAGGGATGAGGAGGGTGATGAGGATGAAGATGGACATTCTCCATCAATGGGTGACAGGAATGAGGAGGAATGATGGAGATGAGGAGGATGATGAGGATGAAGATGGACATTCCTCATCAATGGGTGACAGGAAAGAGGAGGAATGATGGAGATGAGGGATGATGAGGATGAAGATGGACATTCTCCATCAATGGGTGACAGGAATGAGGAGGAAGGATGGAGATGAGGGATGAGGAGGATGATGAGGATGAAGATAGACATTCTCCATCAATGGGTGGCAGGAATGAGGAGGAATGATGGAGATGAGGGATGATGAGGATGAAGATGGACATTCTCCATCAATGGGTGACAGGGATGAGGAGGAAGGATGGAGATGAGGAGGAAGGATGGAGATGAGGGATGAGGAGGGTGATGAGGATGAAGATGGACATTCTCCATCAATGGGTGACAGGAATGAGGAGGAAGGATGGAGATGAGGGATGAGGAGGGTGGTGAGGATGAAGATGGACATTCTTCATCAATGGGTGACAGGAATGAGGAGGAAGGATGTAGATGAGGGATGATGAGGATGAAGATGGACATTCTCCATCAATGGGTGACAGGAATGAGGAGGAATGATGGAGATGAGGGATGAGGAGGATGATGAGGATGAAGATAGACATTCTCCATCAATGGGTGGCAGGAATGAGGAGGAATGATGGAGATGAGGGATGATGAGGATGAAGATGGACATTCTCCATCAATGGGTGACAGGGATGAGGAGGAAGGATGGAGATGAGGGATGAGGAGGAAGGATGGAGATGAGGGATGAGGATGAAGATGGACATTCTCCATCAATGGGTGACAGGAATGAGGAGGAAGGATGGAGATGAGGGATGAGGAGGGTGATGAGGATGAAGATGGACATTCTTCATCAATGGGTGACAGGAATGAGGAGGAAGGATGTAGATGAGGGATGATGAGGATGAAGATGGACATTCTCCATCAATGGGTGACAGGAATGAGGAGGAATGATGGAGATGAGGGATGAGGAGGATGATGAGGATGAAGATAGACATTCTCCATCAATGGGTGACAGGAATGAGGAGGAATGATGGAGATGAGGGATGATGAGGATGAAGATGGACATTCTCCATCAATGGGTGACAGGGATGAGGAGGAAGGATGGAGATGAGGGATGATGAGGATGAAGATGGACATTCTCCATCAATGGGTGACAGGGATGAGGAGGAAGGATGGAGATGAGGGATGAGGAGGAAGGATGGAGATGAGGGATGAGGAGGGTGATGAGGATGAAGATGGACATTCTTCATCAATGGGTGACAGGAATGAGGAGGAAGGATGTAGATGAGGGATGATGAGGATGAAGATGGACATTCTCCATCAATGGGTGACAGGAATGAGGAGGAATGATGGAGATGAGGGATGAGGAGGATGATGAGGATGAAGATAGACATTCTCCATCAATGGGTGACAGGAATGAGGAGGAATGATGGAGATGAGGGATGATGAGGATGAAGATGGACATTCTCCATCAATGGGTGACAGGGATGAGGAGGAAGGATGTAGATGAGGGATGATGAGGATGAAGATGGACATTCTCCATCAATGGGTGACAGGAATGAGGAGGAATGATGCAGATGAGGGATGAGGAGGATGATGAGGATGAAGATGGACATTCTCCATCAATGGGTGACAGGGATGAGGAGGAAGGATGGAGATGAGGGATGATGAGGATGAAGATGGACATTCTCCATCAATGGGTGACAGGAATGAGGAGGAATGATGGAGATGAGGGATGAGGAGGATGATGAGGATGAAGATGGACATTCTCCATCAATGGGTGACAGGAATGAGGAGGAATGATGGAGATGAGGGATGATGAGGATGAAGATGGACATTCTCCATCAATGGGTGACAGGGATGAGGAGGAAGGATGGAGATGAGGGATGAGGAGGATGATGAGGATGAAGATGGACATTCTCCATCAATGGGTGACAGGGATGAGGAGGAAGGATGGAGATGACGGATGATGAGGATGAAGATGGACATTCTCCATCAATGGGTGACAGGGATGAGGAGGAAGGATGGAGATGAGGGATGATGAGGATGAAGATGGACATTCTCCATCAATGGGTGACAGGAATGAGGAGGAATGATGGAGATGAGGGATGAGGAGGATGATGAGGATGAAGATGGACATTCTCCATCAATGGGTGACAGGGATGAGGAGGAAGGATGGAGATGAGGGATGATGAGGATGAAGATGGACATTCTCCATCAATGGGTGACAGGAATGAGGAGGAATGATGGAGATGAGGGATGAGGAGGATGATGAGGATGAAGATGGACATTCTCCATCAATGGGTGACAGGAATGAGGAGGAATGATGGAGATGAGGGATGAGGAGGAAGGATGGAGATGAGGGATGAGGAGGGTGATGAGGATGAATATGGACATTCTTCATCAATGGGTGACAGGAATGAGGAGGAATGATGGAGATGAGGGATGAGGAGGATGATGAGGATGAAGATGGACATTCTCCATCAATGGGTGACAGGGATGAGGAGGAAGGATGGAGATGAGGGATGAGGAGGATGATGAGGATGAAGATGGACATTCTCCATCAATGGGTGACAGGGATGAGGAGGAAGGATGGAGATGAGGGATGATGAGGATGAAGATGGACATTCTCCATCAATGGGTGACAGGAATGAGGAGGAATGATGGAGATGAGGGATGAGGAGGATGATGAGGATGAAGATGGACATTCTCCATCAATGGGTGACAGGAATGAGGAGGAATGATGGAGATGAGGGATGAGGAGGAAGGATGGAGATGAGGGATGAGGAGGGTGATGAGGATGAATATGGACATTCTTCATCAATGGGTGACAGGAATGAGGAGGAATGATGGAGATGAGGGATGAGGAGGATGATGAGGGTGAAGATGGACATTCTCCATCAATGGGTGACAGGAATGAGGAGGAATGATGGAGATGAGGGATGAGGAGGATGATGAGGATGAAGATGGACATTCTCCATCAATGGGTGACAGGGATGAGGAGGAAGGATGGAGATGAGGGATGAGGAGGATGAAGATGGACATTCTCCATCAATGGGTGACAGGAATGAGGAGGAATGATGGAGATGAGGGATGAGGAGGATGATGAGGATGAAGATGGACATTCTCCATCAATGGGTGACAGGAATGAGGAGGAATGATGGAGATGAGGGATGAGGAGGAAGGATGGAGATGAGGGATGAGGAGGGTGATGAGGATGAAGATGGACATTCTCCATCAATGGGTGACAGGAATGAGGAGGAATGATGGAGATGAGGGATGAGGAGGATGATGAGGATGAAGATGGACATTCTCCATCAATGGGTGACAGGAATGAGGAGGAATGATGGAGATGAGGGATGAGGAGGAAGGATGGAGATGAGGGATGAGGAGGGTGATGAGGATGAATATGGACATTCTTCATCAATGGGTGACAGGAATGAGGAGGAATGATGGAGATGAGGGATGAGGAGGATGATGAGGATGAAGATGGACATTCTCCATCAATGGGTGACAGGAATGAGGAGGAATGATGGAGATGAGGGATGAGGAGGATGATGAGGATGAAGATGGACATTCTCCATCAATGGGTGACAGGGATGAGGAGGAAGGATGGAGATGAGGGATGAGGAGGATGATGAGGATGAAGATGGACATTCTCCATCAATGGGTGACAGGGATGAGGAGGAAGGATGGAGATGAGGGATGATGAGGATGAAGATGGACATTCTTCATCAATGGGTGACAGGAATGAGGAGGAATGATGGAGATGAGGGATGAGGAGGATGATGAGGATGAAGATGGACATTCTCCATCAATGGGTGACAGGAATGAGGAGGAATGATGGAGATGAGGGATGAGGAGGAAGGATGGAGATGAGGGATGAGGAGGGTGATGAGGATGAATATGGACATTCTTCATCAATGGGTGACAGGAATGAGGAGGAATGATGGAGATGAGGGATGATGAGGATGAAGATGGACATTCTCCATCAATGGGTGACAGGGATGAGGAGGAAGGATGTAGATGAGGGATGATGAGGATGAAGATGGACATTCTCCATCAATGGGTGACAGGAATGAGGAGGAATGATGGAGATGAGGGATGAGGAGGATGATGAGGATGAAGATGGACATTCTCCATCAATGGGTGACAGGGATGAGGAGGAAGGATGGAGATGAGGGATGAGGAGGAAGGATGGAGATGAGGGATGAGGAGGGTGATGAGGATGAATATGGACATTCTTCATCAATGGGTGACAGGAATGAGGAGGAAGGATGTCGATGAGGGATGATGAGGATGAAGATGGACATTCTCCATCAATGGGTGACAGGAATGAGGAGGAATGATGGAGATGAGGGATGAGGAGGATGATGAGGATGAAGATAGACATTCTCCATCAATGGGTGACAGGAATGAGGAGGAATGATGGAGATGAGGGATGATGATGAGGATGAAGATGGACATTCTCCATCAATGGGTGACAGGGATGAGGAGGAAGGATGGAGATGAGGGATGATGAGGATGAAGATGGACATTCTCCATCAATGGGTGACAGGAATGAGGAGGAATGATGGAGATGAGGGATGAGGAGGATGATGAGGATGAAGATGGACATTCTCCATCAATGGGTGACAGGGATGAGGAGGAAGGATGGAGATGAGGGATGATGAGGATGAAGATGGACATTCTCCATCAATGGGTGACAGGAATGAGGAGGAATGATGGAGATGAGGGATGAGGAGGATGATGAGGATGAAGATGGACATTCTCCATCAATGGGTGACAGGAATGAGGAGGAATGATGGAGATGAGGGATGGGGAGGATGATGAGGATGAAGATGGACATTCTCCATCAATGGGTGACAGGAATTAGGAGGCGCGCTCCCGCTTCCCCCCTCAGAGATCCAGGTCCGCGCGCTCACGCTTCTCCACTCACAGCTCTAGGTGCGCGCTGCCCGAGGAAAGAACGTGCGCGCTCCCTCGCCTCCTGACGACCGGTGAATGGTTTTTCCCAGCAGCCCCCGCGCCGGCCGCCTCCTCCTCGCTCCCCGGACTGAACATGGCGTTCACGTTCGCGGCCTTCTGTTATATGCTCGCTCTTCTCCTCACCGCCGCCCTCATCTTCTTCGCTATCTGGCATGTGAGTACCGGACACCCCTCATACATCACTGGTACCCCAGCAGCCAATCAGGAGAGCTGGTTGCTATGGGTGACGGCCTGCTCCAGCTTTCCTATGAGATTGTTAGTTGCCAGGGGCAACCAGTTATCCTGGTCTACAGAGTCACATGACGAGGGGGGAGATAGTGAAGGAGGTGTCCCCCCCCCCCACAGTCTATATATGGACATTGGGTGGGGGAGGGGATCACATGGGATCTGCCATGGCAGGGTGTCCCAAACGGGGGGGGGGGCATTGGGGTTCTCCTTGGGACCTCTCATGTTATAGGGGGGAGGGGGATCTTGGGCATGATGGGGGTGGTCTCTGTTGTCATAGGGGGACGCCTGTCAGATGTGGGGGGGGCTGTGTCCTCTCCCGCACGCCTGTCAGATGGGGGGGCTGTGTCCTCTCCCGCACACCTGTCAGATGTGGGGGGGGGGCTGTGTCCTCTCCCGCACACCTGTCAGATGTGGGGGGGGGGGCTGTGTCCTCTCCCGCACGCCTGTCAGATGTGGTGGGGGGGGATGTGTCCTCTCCCGCACGCCTATCAGATGTGGTGGGGGGGGCTGTGTCCTCTCCCGCACGCCTATCAGATGTGGTGGGGGGGCTGTGTCCTCTCCCGCACGCCTATCAGATGTGGTGGGGGGGGGCTGTGTCCTCTCCCGCACGCCTATCAGATGTGGTGGGGGGGGCTGTGTCCTCTCCCGCACGCCTGTCAGATGTGGTGGGGGGGGCTGTGTCCTCTCCCGCACGCCTGTCAGATGTGGTGGGGGGGCTGTGTCCTCTCCCGCACGCCTGTCAGATGTGTGTGGGGGGCTGTGTCCTCTCCCGCACGCCTGTCAGATGTGGGGGGGCTGTGTCCTCTCCCGCACGCCTGTCAGATGTGGGGGGGCTGTGTCCTCTCCCGCACGCCTGACAGATGTGGTGGGGCTGTGTCCTCTCCCACACGCCTGTCAGATGGGGGGGGGCTGTGTCCTCTCCCGCACGCCTGTCAGATGTGGGGGGGGGCTGTGTCCTCTCCCGCACGTCTGTCAGATGTGGGGGGGGGCTGTGTCCTCTCCCGCACGCCTGTCAGATGTGGGGGGGGGCTGTGTCCTCTCCCGCACGCCTGTCAGATGTGGGGGGGGGCTGTGTCCTCTCCCGCACGCCTGTCAGATGTGGGGGGGGGGCTGTGTCCTCTCCCGCACGCCTGTCAGATGTGGGGGGGGGGGGGCTGTGTCCTCTCCCGCACGCCTGTCAGATGTGGGGGGGGGCTGTGTCCTCTCCCGCACGCCTGTCAGATGGGGGGGGGCTGTGTCCTCTCCCGCACGCCTGTCAGATGTGGGGGGGGGCTGTGTCCTCTCCCGCACGCCTGTCAGATGTGGGGGGGGCTGTGTCCTCTCCCGCACGCCTGTCAGATGTGGGGGCTGTGTCCTCTCCCGCACGCCTGTCAGATGTGGGGGGGGCTGTGTCCTCTCCCGCACGCCTGGACGTCGGAGCGGGACAGGCGTCGGGACGTCGGAGCGGGACAGGCGTCGGGACGTCGGAGCGGGACAGGCGTCGGGACGTCGGAGCGGGACAGGCGTCGGGACGTCGGAGCGGGACAGGCGTCGGGACGTCGGAGCGGGACAGGCGTCGGGACGTCGGAGCGGGACAGGCGTCGGGACGTCGGAGCGGGACAGGCGTCGGGACGTCGGAGCGGGACAGGCGTCGGGACGTCGGAGCGGGACAGGCGTCGGGACGTCGGAGCGGGACAGGCGGCGGGACGTCGGAGCGGGACAGGCGGCGGGACGTCGGAGCGGGACAGGCGGCGGGACGTCGGAGCGGGACAGGCGGCGGGACGTCGGAGCGGGACAGGCGGCGGGACGTCGGAGCGGGACAGGCGGCGGGACGTCGGAGCGGGACAGGCGGCGGGACGTCGGAGCGGGACAGGCGGCGGGACGTCGGAGCGGGACAGGCGGCGGGACGTCGGAGCGGGACAGGCGGCGGGACGTCAGACTGGAGTGCAGATCAGTCCTCCTCCTGGGTGTGATCTCTCGAGTTTCTCAGGGAAGCTTCTCACTGAATACTTTGTCTTGAATTTTCTATTTCTCTTTAATAAATGATGTCGCGGAAATGTGAGAAAATATAAATTGACATAAACAACACAGAGGTGTGAACTCAGTTCAGACCCCCCCGTCAGTAGAAGTGGTGCAGCCTGGTCAGGGTGAGGAGAAGAATGACGGGTTCCTGCAGTATAGAGAGGAGGATGTGATCTGCACCTCATTGCAGTGGAAGGTTCATTTGCTGATCAGCAGTCAGTGTTGGTCATAGTGCGAAGTTCAGGCGGTGAGGTGCGGTGTGCGGGAGAAGATCCCATCCTCCACCCTCTGCTATAAAGAAAACTGTCACCAAAAAGAAATGAAAAAAAAACCTCATCCTCCTCTTCTAATACTGCTGAAAAGTGTGGTGTGATGTCACTTCCCGCACATCTGGGAGCTTCAAATACAGCAAGGCCTTTTATAAGAGAGTCCCCCCCCCCCCCCCCTCCACGGGATTCCACGGGGCTTAGGAAAGTCGTTTTTTCTTTTGTGTGGAGAACGGTTTGTTTGCAAATCACTTTTTAACCCCTTCCCACCTGCCACGGCATAACCTTAAATAGTTTTGAACGAGGAGGGGAAGCAGGTGTGAAGGATTGGTGATCATGTGACCACTGTGATTGGCTGCCACAGTAGTCACATGATCTGGAGCTGGTCCCATCAGATACCATTTTTTTTATTATTGTTTTTGCATTAAAATTAAAGTGTAAGTTCACCTTTTTACAGAAGACTCTGCAAGGTGAACTTACACAGGTCCCCCCCGGCCCCAATCTTAGAAATCCTCTCTTCATCCTCACGTCTTCCACATAGCTGACAGGACGGGCTACGCGGCTGCTGATTGGTCAGCGCCTCCCATGTTACGGCGCTGACTAATTAGAACGCTCCAAAACATCACCTCCTGAGGAGTAACATTTTGGACATTCAGCTCAGGAGGATTTCTAAGCCCCGGACACCTGGTGGTGGGGGGGGGGGGGGTTTGATATACCGGGGCTTAGAACCGGAGATTGCGGCGGGACAGGTCAGCGGGACCGGAGGGGGACCTGTTACACTTTAAAGTGTATTTGTTTTGTTTTTCCCCAAAACGAAATCACATTTGAAAAACCACTGCGCAAATACTGTGTGATATTAAAAAAATTGCAACAATCATCCATTTTATTCTCTAGGGCCTCTGCTAAAAAATACAAATATATAATGTTTGGGGGGTTCTTAGTGATTTTATTTTGTTTTATTTTTTTCCTTTCAGATAATCGCATTTGATGAATTGAAAACAGACTACAAGAATCCTATAGACCAGTGTAACACGCTCAATCCGGTAAGTCCGCGCTGATGACAGAGCCCGCCCCCCCCCCCCCCCCACCATGGCGTGTGTGTGCCTCATTCATGCTTGCTGTGTCAGTGAAGGTTGTACATCTGTATGAGAGCCTGTGTGTGTGTGGGGGAGGGGGAGATAAAGGTACGGTCCCACTTGGCAGCATCGTCCTGGGAAGGAACGGTAGTCCAGTTTTGGTAAAAATGGGTTAAAGGGGGTTGTAAACCTTCATGTTTTTTCACCTTAAAGTGGTTGTAAAGCCACTTTGTAAACAAACACCTACAGGACGGCCTAGATTACGTCTTACCTGTAGGTGCATGAAATATCTCCTACACGGTTAAGGAGATATTTGCATTTAAAACCGGCGCCGCTGACGTCACGCGCATGCGCACTAGCGGGCCGGCTTAGTAGCCGGATTTCTGAATGGAGTTAGCCGGCCCGAGCGCGTATGCGTGTGACGTCATCGCCGCTCCGGGGCCAATCACAGCGTCGGAGCGGCGAAACACGGAAGGCAGAGGGGAGCAAGATGGCGACGGAGGTGTCCGAGCACCGCTGCGGGGGCTTCGATCTCAGGTAAGTGATTCATAATGAGCTAGTATGCTATGCATACTAGCTCATTATGTCTTTGTTTTGCAGATAGTATAAAAAAAAAAAAAAAAAAAAAGCACAGCGGGGTTTACAACCACCTTAAAGTGGTTATAAAGCTTCGTAATTTTTTTTTTTTTTTTTTAATAACAAACATGTCATATTTACCTCCACTGTGCAGTTAGTTTTGCACAGACTGGCCCCGATCCTCCTCTTCTGGGGTCCCTCGGCGGCTGTCTCGGCTCCTCCCTGCTAGAGCTAACCCCCTTCATGGGAGGCGCTCTCCCTAGGCCAGGGGTGTCGAACACTATTTCATCGTGGGGCCGCTTCAGCATTATGATTGCCCTCAAAAGGGCCGGTTGTATCTGTAAGATTAGATGTCCAGCGCATCCCCTCCCCCCTTTACATTAGATGTCAAGAGCCCCCCCACCATCAGAAGCTGAGTCCCCCACTCTCCCTTACATCACAGTGCACCCCCCTTTCCTTATGCTTCTGCTGGATGCATTGCTTGAAAGCAGAAAGTAAGGGTCTGGAGGAGGGACCAGAGGAGGGCTGGAGCTCTCCGGCAGCTGTAGAAGAGGTGCGAGGGCCACATGAAATGGCCTAGAGGGCCGGATTCGGCCCGCGGGCCTTGTGTTTGACACCTGTGCCCTAGGGGGTTAGCTTGCAGGCGCGCTCCCGTGATACAGCCAGCGGCTATAGCCGCCGACTGTATCACTCAGCCCCTCCCCCCCCCCCCAAGAGCTAATGGCTGTGCTGCTATCAATCTATCCGTTTAACGGCCAGACTCCGTAGAGAAGAGGACGCCGGGGACGCGCACAGCAGGTGAACGGGCTCAGGTAAGTAAAACAGGGGGGCTGGGGGGGCCCGTCATGATGCATAGGATGCATTAAGGTGAAAAAACACAAAGCTTTACAACCCCTTTAATGCATCCTATGATGGCCCCCCCCCCTGTTTTACTTATCTGAGCCCCGAATTTCCATGGGCGCGATCCCGCATCGCTCTCTCCACGGCTTCTCGGCCCTTCATTGGATAGATTGATAGCAGCGCAGCCATTGGCTCCCGCTGCTGTCAATCAAATCCAATGACGCAGGGGGCGGGGCCGAGTCATACACTCGGCGTTTATGTACTCGGGAGCGCGCCCGCAAGGTAACCCCATCAGGAGAGAGCTTCCCAGAGGGGGATACCTAATGCGGGAAGGAGCTGCAAGAGCCAACGAGGGACCCCAGAAGAGGAGGATCGGGGCCACTCTGCAAAACAAGCTGCACAGTGGAGGTATGAATGACATGTTTGTTGTTTAAAAAAAAAAAAACCTGAACCTTTAATGTCACTTTATTGGCCTGCACCAGGTGAAGGACATGCTGATACTTGTAGTTCTGCTGCAGCACAAAAACTCACTGACTTTTTATATTTTCAGGTCAAATTGAGATTCCATTTCGCTACATTCAGATGTTTTTTTTTCTCATTTAAAAGTCATATTTCTTTCCTGACACGCTATGCAGAGCTTTACAGATTACACAGAATCACTGACCTAAATTGCTGGCCTAGAAGAGTTTACAATCTCCTAATCCGGCCGCAGTCCTTCTGAACCAATCACCACGCTGCAATGGGTTTTGGTTGGGAGAAAGCTGGATCTACTAAAAGGAAACTCGTCAACATGGAAAATATTAGAATTCTATGCTGATGAGGTTCTGATTGGAATTGCACCCGGGACCCCCTCCCCGGCACTGCAAAGCGACCCGTGAGACTACCGACCCAACATGCCCCCCATTTTTCATGATTGGCGATTTATTCAAATGTTCTTTGTAACGTTTTGTCAAATTTTTAAAGGGTTTGTTCACCTTTACCAGATAATGAACCCTCCCGCCGCCCAACATCGCCTCTCTGGGCTGTCCCGTGCCATTGGGAAGCTGGAGGCGGGGTTACCATAGAGCTGGCCGTGGATTGGATGGTCCCCAGCCATTTCTATGACCCTGGGAGGCCGGAAGTGACGTCATGACCTCACTTCCTGCTCTGGCAGATGTAAACACCGCCATTTTTTCCTCTGTAAAGCAAAGATCAATGTTGTTGTTTTTTTTTATTTATTATCTCATGCTTTCCAGGGTAGAGGAGAAATTAGGGGTTTTATTGACCCCCGATGTCTCCATAAAGAGGCCCTGTTGTGTCTTATTCCTATTACAAGGGATGTTTACATTTCTTATAATAGAAATAAAAGTGCTAAAAAAATAAATAATTAAAGGGACAGTGTAAAATTAAAATAATAAAAAAGAAAATAATAAATTCTTTAACTACTTGCGGACCGCCTGTCGTACGTCGGCACTTTGACGTGGAATACCCTTGTTATGGCAGCAGCTAGGGAAAAGGGACTAAGGACTAAGCATTAGTGCGAAACGCGTCGGCTGTGTGTCTTACTCTTGCTGTGGCTTGTAGTGCTTTTATCCTATTTTTTTTATTAATAAAGGCAACCGAACGGGGGTTTTTTTTTTTTTTGGACTGCGGCTATCCAAATACTTTCTTCCAATTATGGCAGCAGCTAGCTACCATAATCATGGTATTCTCTTCAACAGCGGGCGGTCCGCTTTCAGATAAAAGTGGTCTCTGCGGCGGACTCGCCGCAAGATCACTTTTATCTGGGGAGGGAGAGGGCCCCCCCTCCTGCCACGCTCCGGTGATCTCTGCGGCTTACCGGAGCCATCGGTAGCGGCGGAGACGATCGGGTCCTCTCCCCTCAACAGCCTGGAGCCAAGTGAGGGGATGATGGGGCCCACCCTGCTCCATACCATTGGATGACGGAAGGGACCTCAAACATCACTTCCACCCAATAGTCTTAAAGGGGAAATTTATTTTTATTTTGTAAAAAAAAAAAAGACATTTATTTATTTTTTATTATTGCATTAAAGTGTAAATATGAGATGTGAGGTCTTTTTGGCCCCCAGATCTCACATTAAAGAGGACCTGTCATCCTTATATTTATTACAAGGGATGTTTACATTCCTTGTAATAGGAATAAAAGTGACACAATTTTTTTTTTTTTTTTTTTTATAAAAGAACAGTGTAAAAATTTAAAGTAAAATAAATTTAAAGTGCCCATGTCCCGCCGGGGTCACGCACAGAAGCGAACGCAAATGTGATCAGCGTCCGCATATGAAAACGGTGTTCAAACCACACATGTGAGGTATCGCCGCGATCGTTAGAGCGAGAGCAATAATTCTAGCCCTGGACCTCCTCTATAACTCAAAACTGGTAACCTGTAGAAATTTTTAAACGTCCCCTATGGAGATTTTTAAGGGTCAAAGTTTGTCGCCATTCCACGGGCGGGCGCAATTTTGAAGTGTGACATGTTGGGTATAAATTTACTCGGCGTAACATTATCTTTCACAATATAGAAAAAAATTGGGCTAACTTTACTGTTTTCTTTTTAATTAAAAAAAAGTGTTATTTTCAAAATAATTGCGCTTGTAAGACCGCTGCGCAAATACGGTGTTACATAAAGTATTGCAACGACCGCCATTTTTTTCTCTAGGACAGTGGTCATCAACCCTGTCCTCAGGACCCACTAACAGGCCAGGTTTTATGTATTACCTTGGGGAGATGCAGACTAGAATACGGCAATCGCTGAGCAGCAAATGATATCCCCTGAGATGTATTTCAGTTATCTTGCAAACCTGGCCTGTTGGTGGGTCCTGAGGACAGGAGGTGATGACCACTGGTCTAGGGTGTCAGGAAAAGTATAATGTTTGGGGGTTCTAAGTAATTTTCTAGCAAAAAAAAAGTCAGAAAAATAGGCCCGGTCCTTAAAGCGCCCCCTGTGCTCGCATGCAGAAGTAAACGTATATGTAAACGTACATGTGAGGTATCGATGTGAATGTTAGCGCGAGAGCAATAATACTAGCACTAGACCTCCTCTGTAACTCTAAACTGGTAACCTGTAACAATTTTTTAATGCATAGTCTATGGAGATTTACCACTTGCCTGACCGTCCTCCAAGCAGATTTACTGCTGCAGGGCGGTCGTGCTGCGCAGGATCACGTGTGTGTGTGTGTGTGTATGTGTGTGTGTGTGTATATATATATATATATATATATATATATATATATATATATATTTACAGTGGAACCTTGGATTACAAGCATAATCCATTCCAGGAGAATGCTCGTAATCTAAAGTACTCGCATATTAAAGCGAGTTTCCCCATTGAAGTCAATGGAAATTAAAATAATTTGTTCCGCATTGACTTCAATGGCAAGAAATACTGCATGTGGCCAGAGCTTGGGGGGCGCCGGAGAGCCTCAGTAACACTCGGAAAGGCCCGAGGACGGCTCGGCTGACCTCAGAAAGGCTCGGGAACAGAGTATTTCTGAGATTTTCCAAGCATTTCTGCTCGGCTCCGGCGCCCCCTACCCCCACCTCAGGCCAAATGCGGTACTGCAAGACAACACTCGCAAACCGAGTCAGAATTTTTAAAAATACAGTGCTCATATTGCGAAACGCTCGTTAACCGCGTTACTCGCAATCCGAGGTTTCACTATATTATGTGTGTCTGCATTTCCGGGTATTGGGTGCGAGATTACACAGCCAGAAGCTCGCTCCGATGTCCGCCAGCACCGGGCGATCGTTCCTTACACAGGCAGGAACGGCAGTCTGCCTATGTAAACAAGACAGATTGGCGTTCTAGCAGTATGGAAGGCATTGATCCTGTGTTCCTGCAAAGCAGGGGCACAGATCTATGCCTTCCATTAGTAATAGCACCTCCCCCACAGTAGTAAAACACAAGCTAGGCACAAATTTAACCCTTTGCCCCTGATGTTAACCCCTTCCCAGCCATTAGTACAGTGTCAGTCTATAATTTTTAGCACTGTTTACTGTATTGGTGTTACTGGTTCCCAAAAAAGTGTCAGGTGTCCGATTTATCTGCTGCAATATCGCCGCCATTACTAGTAAAAAAAAAAAAAGTTGCATAAATCTATCCCATAGTTTGGTTTGCACAAAAGTTATGTCTACAATCAATAGTACACTTATTGGGATTTTTTTCGCCAATAATATGTAGCAGAATACATATTGGCCTAAATTGATGGAGTTACATTTTTTTTTTTTTTTACATTTTTTATTGGATGTTTTATAGCAGAAAGTAAAAAAAATGTTTTTTATTTAATTTTTTTAAATTGACTTTTTTTGTTTATAGCACAAAAAATAAAAACCGCAGAGGTGATCAAATACCACCAAAAGAAAGCTCTATTTGTGGAAGGATGTCACTTTAACAATTGCGAGGCCAAATAAAATTAACGCGGTGCCGTGTCGCAAAAAAATTACCTGGTCGTGAAAAGGGGGTCAAGTTGTTAACATTATATGGGATTTAGGCCGGGTTCACACTTGTGCGATGCGGGGAACCCTGCGAATCCACTGCGGGTTCCCACATCGCACCCCGACTCGCACGGCAGTTCACACTGCCCTATGCGAACTGCTGGGGAGTGTCATACAACGTTAACGACGCCCCCAATTCAGCTCGCATATCGCACTGCGAACTGACAGTTCGGACATGAATCGGATCGCATATCTATGAACACCCAATGCGATCCGATTCTGGTGCGGACCAAAAAAAAAGTTGTTTAGTCTGAATGCGGTGCGATGTCAGCCATGCTATCTGTATGGCTGAAATCGCATCGCACGGACCTCACATGCGATAGCGCACTAGTGTGAAGCGACCATTGTATAGTGCTGTCAGTATGCTCAGCGCTTTATAAAGAAAGGAGGACGGTATAGTTACAATACAGGGGGGGGGGGGATAGGAAGGCCCGGCTCCTGGAAGCTTACAATCTAATAGGGCTGGGAGATTTTCTCCCCCCAAAAAATCTGTGATTTAAAAAAAAAAAAAAACGCGATTCACGATTCGAATCAAGTGTTTTTTTTGTTTTTGTTTTTGTTTGGATGGACACCACGCCGGTCCTGAGGAGCTGCGGGCAGGAGTTTTTAGGCGAAGCCGTGGCGTCTCCTAAAAATTCCTGCCCGCAGCTCCTCAGGACTGGCGCGGTGTCAGCGCCGGTTCTGGTGAAAATCGAAAAAATCGATTTGCTGAAATTTTGAACCTCTCAATTCAAGATTTAAATCGATTTTTTTTCCCCAGCCCTACAATCTAATATCGTTAATAGTTTTACCATTGATGGTTCTGATTTATTATCATGGAGGAGGAAGGTGACATTACATAGAAAACGGATAAATCTGCAGAGGTGGGACTGTACCTTTAAGAGGTTGTGATGAGTTCTGGGCGTTTGCGTTGTGCGTTGTGATGAGCGATTTTGTTTTGGTGTTTTTATCTATTAATCTCTTTCCAGCTGTCACACTAACATTCTTCCAATCTGCTTTTTACTTTGTCGCAAACAAAAGACATTTGAAAAGCTGAAAAAGATTAAAAGAGTGAAAATTGCACTCAAGGTGTGTACATTGATATTCAACTGCCACATTTTTATTTTTAGGAACATCTGTTTGTGGGATTGTTTTCTCCACCCCCCCCCCCCCCCCCCCCCCGACATGCCTGCTTCATCTCCATCCATTCAGATTCGGATAAATCTGTTGATCTGCTCATACGGAGCTCCTTGGTTTTGCCTGCTGACTAAAATAACATAAACTGTTCTCTGCCCTCAGAGGGTTTAACTAAATGCTTCAGAGCCACAAAATCAGCCCGTTATAGAAAAAAACATTAACCACTTCACCTCTGGAAGATTTACCCCCCTTCATGGAGGAGGGGAAGAGGACTCCAGTGACAACCTGTGAAGCTCTGGTGCCCTCCATGCCCAAGAGGGTTAAGGCAGTGCTGGAAAATAATGGCGGCTACACAAAATTATTGACACTTTGGGCCCAATTTGGACATTTTCACTTAGGGGTGTCCTGACTTTTGTTGCCAGCGGTTTAAACATTAATGGCTGTGTGTTGTTATTTTGAGGATTTTCCGACAACAAATGGGTGATGGAAGGGTTTTGTCGGAAAATCCGACCGTTTGCATGCTCCATCGGACAATTGTTGTCGGAAATTTCCGACAACAAATGTTTTATGTTTCAATATTTTTATTCAAATTTTGTCATACAAAATGTATAAAAGTCGCAACATAACATTGTACAGTCACAATCAACATTTGGGGTAACACAATGAAGATCACTAAGTGTAGGGGTCCTTGGAGTAGTAAACAAAAAAAAAAAAAAATAAATAAATAAATAAGTAGAAATAACGATTATCACTACTTAATAGCTCACATAAGTCCGAAGCTCCGTAGAGCCGTTAACCCCATTAGCATCGCAGATCATATCTGAACCGTCCACCCAGATGAGCTGCCCCCCCATCCATCTATCGGGGGGGGCGCAACTCAGCCGGCTGTGTGGGCAGCCCAGAGGTCCGATCAGACTGACAATGGTCCCGTAGGAGCTGAGAAAACAGGGAGCAGCACAAACCTCTAAGGTCTGGATCTGACTCCAAAAATAAACAATAAATAAATTTCAAAAGAGAGGAAAGAGGACAGTGACAGAGAATAGAAGGGAGGAAACAGAGTAAGGAAAGGACAGTTGAGGAGGGGGAATGGGGGGAGGGAGGGGGGGGGAGGAGCCCCGATTCAGCACCCAGACATCCCAACCTAACCCCTTAGGCTATGCTGTAAACATCCCCGGGTCATTAGTTAGGTAACGAAGCCATGGGTCCCACACTTTATGAAACAGTTTCATTTTATCTTGGGCCAGAGCGGTCAAGCGTTCGTTTAGCATCAACCAAGACAACTTGCCTTTAAGCTGATCGAATGGTAGAGCTGCCGATTTCCAGTTCCTAGCAATGGTGATTTTGGCTGAGATAAATATAAATGTCAAGAGCCTCTTGCAGGACTTGGAGGCTTCCACATCTCCTCCCCCCAGTAGTGCTTGCTTAGCTGATTTAGTTAGGTTTAGTTGGGTAAGGGAGTAAACTAAATTATACACCCTGATCCAAAACCTCCGGACCTTTGGGCATGTCCACCAAATATGATAGGTGGTGCCCACCTGGCCACATCCTCTAAAGCACAACGGGGTAGCTCCTGAAACAAAAGTTGCCAGTCTGACCGGCACCATATACCACCTCAGTAGAACCTTATAATTGGCCTCAATTATCGAAGTATTGACGAGCGAACGAGATGCTGTCTCGGCTATCCTATGCCATTCGTCCAGATCCAGGGTTTCCTGCAAGTCGGTCTCCCATTGGACCATATAATTCAGCTTTGTCGATGCACTCAGCAATATCGAATATATAGCCGATAAATGTCCTTTAATTTTATCATAATTTTTGCATAGATGTTCCATGGGAGTTTGGGTTGCTAGGTCGCTCTTGCGAGCCAGGGTTTGTACATAATGTGAGATTTGGGCGAACCTATAACCCTCCGCTGGAGGCATTTGATGCCTGTCAGCCATAGTCCGTTCGGTCAGCATACCTCTATGATCGCACAAGTCAGCAATACACTTAAAACCCTTATTAGTCCACCATTCGAACGCTCGTGGGGTGAGACCCGGGGTGAATGCTTTATTTTGAAGCAGAGGTGTCAATGGAGAATGAGGAGATTTGAATTTGTGAGATCTGGAGAGTCTGTCCCATAGTTCCAGTGACATGGATAAAGTAGGGCAAAGTATAGGAGGTCGCTCCTTGATAGGGAGCCATAAAATATAAGAAATAGGTTTGGGACGGCAGGAATAAGATTCCATAGCCATCCAAATGGCCTGTGCCTGTTGGGAGTGAAACCTTGTAAGTTGTGCTATCTGGGCAGCATAAAAATATTTTAATAAGTCTGGAAGACCAAGTCCTCCTCTCCGCTTCAACGTGTATAGAGTGCTCCTATTCACCCTGGGTCTCTTATCACCCCAAATAAACTGTAGTACTTTATTCTGGAATCGTTTAAGGTCATCACGGGCCAATGAAACTGGCAAGGTACGGAAGAAATACAATAATCGAGGTAGAACATTCATTTTAATTGAGTGAAGTCTGCCAAACCACGATGGCGGGTGAACCTGCCACTTAGCCATGTCAGCTGTTAGCCGTTTGAAAAGGGCTGGATAATTCTCTTTGTACAACTCACCAATAGATGAGGTCAGCTGTATGCCTAAATAAGGGAGAGCTGTGGATTCCCATCGGAATTGAAATGATTTTTCAAGCGTAGCCTGAGTGGAGCTTAGCAAAGATAAGTTCAGTGCTCTTGACTTACTATGATTAATTGCCAACCCGGAAATGTTGGAAAAAGGCTGCAAAATAGCATATAAATTAGGTAGGGATGTGATCGGTGAGGTCAAGGTCAGCAACAAGTCGTCCGCAAAGAGTAAACATTTGTGTTCATAGTCTCCGCAATAAATGCCCTGTATATCTCTGCAGGCGCGAATTTTGAGCGCTAGTGGTTCAATCGCCAGGGCGAATAATAGTGGCGACAACGGGCAGCCCTGTCTAGTTCCTCTCCTGATAGGAAACGTTTGGGATGTATATCCTCTGAGCATTAGCGAGGCACTGGGGGAATCATATAATATGTGAAGGAGATCCAGAAAGCGTCTCCCAAATCCAAAGCGTGTGAGAACATCAAAAAGATAGTCCCAGGAGATAGAATCGAACGCCCTCTGGATATCCAATGAAAGTAACATTCCCCTCCTAGTCCCCTTTCCATCCCAATCAGACCGAACTGCCGAGATAAGGTTAATTATCCGGCGGGTTTGGTCCGATGCCTGTCTTGTCGGGACAAAACCTGCTTGGTCAGGATGGATATAACACTGAAGAAAAGTATTAAGTCTCTGGGCCAGTATTTTGGTTAGAATCTTAAGATCCGTATTGATCAGAGAAATTGGGCGGTAATTGGAACAGTCTGTATGGTCCTTTCCTGGTTTCGGGATAACACTTATATAGGCTACATTTTCATGGCTGGGGAGCTTGCTGCCGCTTCTCAGGTCATTAAAGTAAGTACAGAGATGTGGGGCCAGAAGATCGTGATATTTCCTATAGTAGTGACCCGGGAATCCATCTGGCCCAGGGGCCTTAGTAGGGTGTAGGGTTTTAATTGCAGCCCTGACTTCAGGCTCTGTAAGAGCACCGTCCATCAGTTCCGCATGGGCTTGTGTCAATTTAGGCAGCTGTAAGTCGCGAAAGAATGTGTTCGCTCCGGATAGATCGAACTTGTCCTGCGCTCCATACAGCTTAGCATAAAATTTGTGAAATTCTCCAATTATCCGTTCGGGGTTCTGGGAGGTTAGGCCCGTGGATAGTCGTAATTTAGGCAAAGTCGGTGTGTACGGTCGAGGAACCAGTTTTCTAGCTAACATTGTGGTAGGTTTATCACCCATCGTATAGAATCTGTGCTTAGACCAACTAATATGTTTCTCCGCTTGAGTAGTCAAGCTAAGATTTAGTGCTAGTCGAGCCTCGTCAATTTTATGCCTTATATCTACCAGGGGATTCCTGTGCTGTTCACTAAGTAAGTTAACAAATGTTTTATAGCATGCTTTAACCACTAACAGCCGGTTCACACAGGGGCAACACGACTTTGAGCGCGACTTTGCGAGGCAACTTGGACACGACTTGAGCGTCAACCACAGCCCGACTTGGAGCGACTTGAAGTCGCCTCCAGGACAGGCTTCTTTGCCAGTACCTGCCCGCGAGAATGTTTCCAGCGCGATCCCATTGCGCTGGTTCTCGGCGTCTGGGTACTGTACACATTGCGTTCGCTGTCCCATGTGTTATGAATCATGAGGGGGAACTCCACGCCAATTTTAAATGAAAAAAAACGGCATGGGTTCCCCTCCAAGAGCATACCAGGCCCTTAGGTCTGGTATGGATTTCAAGGGGAACCCCCCTATGCTGAAAAAACGTTGTGAGGGTCCCCTCAAAATCTATACCAGACCCTTATCCGAGCACGTAGCCCGGCCGGTCAGGAAGTGGGGTGGGGACGAGCGTGCGCCCCCCCTCCCTCCTGAACTGTACCAGGCCGCATGCCCTCAACATGGGGGGTGGGTGCTTTTGGGGCAGGGGGGCGCCCTGCGACCCCCCCCACCCCAAAGCACCTTGTCCCCATGTCGATGGGGACAAGGGCCTCTTCCCGACAACCCTGGCCGTTGGTTGTCGGGGTCTGTAGGCGGGGGGCTTATCGGAATCTGCGAGCCCCTTTTAATAAGGGGGCCCCCGGGTCCCGGCCCCCCACTCTATGTGAATGAGTATGGGGTACATCGTACACCTACCCATTAACCTTGGGGAAAAGTGTCAATAAAAAAAAACACACTAGACAGCTTTTTAAAGTAATTTATTAGGCAGCTCCGGGGGTCTTCTACCGGCTCCGGGGGTCTTCTACCGGCTCCGGGGGTCTTCTACCGGCTCCGGGGGTCTTCTACCGACTTCTCCGGTGTCTTCTGCCGACTTCTCCGGTGTCTTCTGCCGACTTCTCCGGTGTCTTCTGCCGACTTCTCCGGTGCCTTCTGCCGACTTCTCCGGTGCCTTCTGCCGACTTCTCCGGTGCCTTCTGCCGACTTCTCCGGTGCCTTCTGCCGACTTCTCCGGTGCCTTCTGCCGACTTCTCCGGTGCCTTCTGCCTGGCTCCTCCGCTGCCTTCTGCCTGGCTCCTCCGCTATCTTCTTCCAGCTCTTTTGCTAGCGGGGGGCCCGGTCTTCATCGTCTTCTTCTCTCTTCTCTCCGCCCGATGTTGACTCGACGCTCTCTGCTGCTATAAAGCCGTGTGCGCGGAGCACAACGACTTATATAGGCATGGGGTGTGGTCACCGGGTGACCCCGCCTCTTATTACGTCACAGTCCCATCATGCTCCGGGTGGTGACGACATAAGGGGCGGGGTCACATGGTGACATCACCTGGTGACCACACCCCATGCCTATATAGGTCGTTGAGCTCCGCGCACACGGCATTATAGCAGCAGAGAGCGATGAGTCAACATCGGGCGGAGAGAAGAGGGAAGAAGACGTTGATGAAGACCGGGCCCCCGCTAGCAAAAGAGCTGGAAGAAGATAGCGGAAGAGCCCGGCAGAATGAAGAAAGCACCGGAGAGAGCGGAGAAGTCGGAAGAAGACCCCTGAAGTCGGAAGAAGACCCCCGGAGCTGCCTAATTACTTTAAAAAGCTGTCTAGTGTTTGTTTTTTGTTTGTTTTTATTGACACTTTTCCCCCAGATGAATGGGTAGGGGTACGATGTACCCCATACTCATCCACATAGGGTGGGGGGCCGGGATCTCGGGGGCCCCCTTATTAAAAGGGGCTCGCAGATTCCGTTAAGCCCACCAACGGCCAGGGTTGTCGGGAAGAGGCCCTTGTCCCCATCGACATGGGGACAAGGTGCTTTGGGGTGGGGGGGCCCGCAGTGGTTAAAACTGTCCGACAACAAATGTGTGTTGTCGCATTATCCGATCGTGTGTACACAGGTCCGTCGGAAAAAAAATTCCAAAGTACAAACACGCATGCTCCAAACCATAAGACAACATTTAGCAGAAGTTGTCCAAAGGGTGGCGCTAAAGAGCAGAAAAACCACGTAGTTTCGTGAATGTTGGCTGAAAAAGTTCTGCCGTCTATGCAAAAAAAGTTCACGGACCACGCCCTTCACACAAAATTCTACGGATTTGTCCGATCGTGTGTATGAGGCTTTATACAAGCTGTACACTCACTACTTTACATTGTAGTAAAGTGTAATTTCTTCAGTGTTGTCACATGAAAAGATAGAAGAAATGTGACTGAGGGGTGTACTTACTTTTGTCAGATAATTTATGTGTATATATATATATATATATATATATATATATATATATATATATAAATTATCCTGTAGCGGGGCTCTGAAATATAAGGTCCCCTGTGTTGATGTTGGAAGATATCACAGAGCTGATTGGTGACGTTGCTCATGGTTACCGCTTTAGGCTCCGCTCACACTTGGGCGTTTTTGGGTCTCGGCTCTAAAAAGCCCCAACAAGACAAATCCCATTCATTTCATTCATTCATTCCATTGGCTCCTGTTCAGATCTGAGTGTTCTGTCACCTAAAGCAACCCGCCCGTCACTCACAGTACAGGAGAGTTCAGGCCTTTTTCATTCTTTTCCATTGGTGACCTTTTGACCTGTAGAAAATGGCAGCAAAAATTGTGCTTCTTTCTACCTGAAATCAATGCGCTCCGGTGTGGGCGGAGCCTCATGTTCCCGGTCCGTAACTCATTACATCATTCAGAAGGCATTTTACCGTTTTATTTCTTTAGTTTCCCTTCATATGTCACTCCGGTCATAAAATCATTCCTTCCATGTCCTCTCCCTCGTTCCCCCGTCCAATTCTAATACCAGGTGATGAGATTGTTCTGCATGATATTAACACGGGATGTGCGGGGAGCCCCTCCCCCTCTGTCAGGTTAGGTTGTCACATAATACATGAATAAGGCTTATTTATAAAGGTTACTCTACCAATTATAGTGTTTTTTGTTGGTTTTTTAAATGAAAAATCTGTTTTTGCTTTTTATATTTTCTTCTGAAATTGTCGCTATTTTAGTAAAGTTGCAAATAGACCTTTTTATTTTTATCCTTTATAAATAAGCCTCAAAGTTCCCAATCTGCTTCCAGCTGCCCCCCTGGGACCCCCAGCTGCCCCCCTGGGACCCCCAGCTGCCCCCCGGGACCCCCAGCTGCCCCCCGGGACCCCCAGCATGCTCTGGCTGCACCTTTGCCTCAATAATCTTTGCTGCATGCTGTGCTTGGAGTGAACTTTATCGGATGTAATCATGTATTTAGCAAAGCGTAGTAACCCATAGCAACAGGCCAACAAGCTTGGTCCTCCCCTTTTACACCCGAGTCCTCGGCTCCCTCCCCGTCCCCTTTTACACCCGAGTCCTCGGCTCCCTCCCCGTCCCCTTTTACACCCGAGTCCTCGCTCCCTCCCCGTCCCCTTTTACACCCGAGTCCTCGCTCCCTCCCCGTCCCCTTTTACACCCGAGTCCTCGCTCCCTCCCCGTCCCCTTTTACACCCGAGTCCTCGCTCCCTCCCCGTCCCCTTTTACACCCGAGTCCTCGCTCCCTCCCCGTCCCCTTTTACACCCGAGTCCTCGCTCCCTCCCCGTCCCCTTTTACACCCGAGTCCTCGCTCCCTCCCCGTCCCCTTTTACACCCGAGTCCTCGCTCCCTCCCCGTCCCCTTTTACACCCGAGTCCTCGCTCCCTCCCCGTCCCCTTTTACACCCGAGTCCTCGCTCCCTCCCCGTCCCCTTTTACACCCGAGTCCTCGCTCCCTCCCCGTCCCCTTTTACACCCGAGTCCTCGCTCCCTCCCCGTCCCCTTTTACACCCGAGTCCTCGCTCCCTCCCCGTCCCCTTTTACACCCGAGTCCTCGCTCCCTCCCCGTCCCCTTTTACACCCGAGTCCTCGCTCCCTCCCCGTCCCCTTTTACACCCGAGTCCTCGCTCCCTCCCCGTCCCCTTTTACACCCGAGTCCTCGCTCCCTCCCCGTCCCCTTTTACACCCGAGTCCTCGCTCCCTCCCCGTCCCCTTTTACACCCGAGTCCTCGCTCCCTCCCCGTCCCCTTTTACACCCGAGTCCTCGCTCCCTCCCCGTCCCCTTTTACACCCGAGTCCTCGCTCCCTCCCCGTCCCCTTTTACACCCGAGTCCTCGCTCCCTCCCCGTCCCCTTTTACACCCGAGTCCTCGCTCCCTCCCCGTCCCCTTTTACACCCGAGTCCTCGCTCCCTCCCCGTCCCCTTTTACACCCGAGTCCTCGCTCCCTCCCCGTCCCCTTTTACACCCGAGTCCTCGCTCCCTCCCCGTCCCCTTTTACACCCGAGTCCTCGCTCCCTCCCCGTCCCCTTTTACACCCGAGTCCTCGCTCCCTCCCCGTCCCCTTTTACACCCGAGTCCTCGCTCCCTCCCCGTCCCCTTTTACACCCGAGTCCTCGCTCCCTCCCCGTCCCCTTTTACACCCGAGTCCTCGCTCCCTCCCCGTCCCCTTTTACACCCGAGTCCTCGCTCCCTCCCCGTCCCCTTTTACACCCGAGTCCTCGCTCCCTCCCCGTCCCCTTTTACACCCGAGTCCTCGCTCCCTCCCCGTCCCCTTTTACACCCGAGTCCTCGCTCCCTCCCCCTTTTGTGTGCTTTGGCTCTCCGTCTTTCCTACACACAAGTCATTCTGTTTGCCCCTCCCTTTTCTCCTTTTTTACAGTCACAGGAAACTTTGTACTCTGTATATCTATTCACAGGACAACACTCTGTGCAACTTCACTGCATGGCAGGCAGCGTTGTCACCCTATTACTAGAAGTGGGAACATTACAGATTTAATGACAGAACAAGAGATAATGGAACGGTTACAGAGAGGACTCTGTTCTGCCATCGTGTCACATTCTGATTTTCTGCTTCTACTAAAGACTTTCCTTCCTGATTTCCAGGAAATATGAAACTCTTGTGGTGCAGAGGGGGTGTCATTACTCCATAATTCCAGGAATTGGTATTTTTACATCACTGTACAGGCACCGCTACTACCACCCCCATCTCCACCGCTACTACCACCCCCATCTCCACCGCTACTACCACCCCCATCTCCACCGCTACTACCACCCCCATCTCCACCGCTACTACCACCCCCATCTCCACCGCTACTACCACCCCCATCTCCACCGCTACTACCACCCCCATCTCCACCGCTACTACCACCCCCATCTCCACCGCTACTACCACCCCCATCTCCACCGCTACTACCACCCCCATCTCCACCGCTACTACCCCACCCGTCTCCACCGCTACTACCCCACCCGTCTCCACCGCTACTACCACCCCCATCTCCACCGCTACTACCACCCCCGTCTCCACCGCTACTACCACCCCCGTCTCCACCGCTACTACCCCCCCCCCGTCTCCACCGCTACTACCACCCCCATCTCCACCGCTACTACCACCCCCGTCTCCACCGCTACTACCACCCCCGTCTCCACCGCTGCTACCACCCCCATCTCCACCGCTGCTACCACCCCCATCTCCACCGCTGCTACCACCCCCATCTCCACCGCTGCTACCACCCCCGTCTCCACCGCTACTACCCCACCCATCTCCACCGCTGCTACCACCCCCATCTCCACCGCTACTACCACCCCCGTCTCCACCGCTACTACCACCCCCATCTCCACCGCTACTACCACCCCCATCTCCACCGCTACTACCACCCCCGTCTCCAGCGCTACTACCACCCCCGTCTCCAGCGCTACTACCACCCCCATCTCCACCGCTGCTACCACCCCCATCTCCACCGCTGCTACCACCCCCATCTCCACCGCTGCTACCACCCCCATCTCCACCGCTGCTACCACCCCCATCTCCACCGCTGCTACCACCCCCATCTCCACCGCTGCTACCACCCCCATCTCCACCGCTGCTACCACCCCCATCTCCACCGCTGCTACCACCCCCATCTCCAGCGCTACTACCACCCCCATCTCCAGCGCTACTACCACCCCCATCTCCAGCGCTACTACCCCACCCGTCTCCACCGCTACTACCACCCTCATCTCCACCGCTACTACCACCCCCATCTCCACCGCTACTACCCCACCCGTCTCCACCGCTACTACCCCCCCCATCTCCAGCGCTACTACCCCCCCCATCTCCAGCGCTACTACCCCCCCCCGTCTCCAGCGCTACTACCCCACCCGTCTCCAGCGCTACTACCCCACCCGTCTCCAGCGCTACTACCCCACCCGTCTCCAGCGCTACTACCCCACCCGTCTCCAGCGCTACTACCCCACCCGTCTCCAGCGCTACTACCCCACCCGTCTCCAGCGCTACTACCCCACCCGTCTCCAGCGCTACTACCCCACCCGTCTCCAGCGCTACTACCCCACCCGTCTCCAGCGCTACTACCCCACCCGTCTCCAGCGCTACTACCCCACCCGTCTCCAGCGCTACTACCCCACCCGTCTCCAGCGCTACTACCCCACCCGTCTCCAGCGCTACTACCCCACCCGTCTCCAGCGCTACTACCCCCCCGTCTCCACCGCTACTACCCCCCCCCCCCCCGTCTCCACCGCTACTACCCCCCCCCCCCCCCCGTCTCCACCGCTACTACCCCCCCCGTCTCCACCGCTACTACCCCCTCCGTCTCCACCGCTACTACCCCCTCCGTCTCCACCGCTACTACCCCCCCCCGTCTTCACCGCTACTACCCCCCCCCCGTCTTCACCGCTACTACCACCCCCATCTCCACCGCTACTACCACCCCCATCTCCACCGCTACTACCAGCCCCATCTCCACCGCTGCTACCACCCCCATCTCCACCGCTACTACCACCCCCCCATCTCCACCGCTACTACCACCCCCGTCTCCATCGCTACTACCACCCCCGTCTCCATCGCTACTACCACCCCCGTCTCCACCGCTACTACCACCCCCATCTCCACCGCTGCTACCACCCCCATCTCCACCGCTGCTACCACCCCCATCTCCACCGCTGCTACCACCCCCATCTCCACCGCTGCTACCACCCCCATCTCCACCGCTGCTACCACCCCCATCTCCACCGCTGCTACCACCCCCATCTCCAGCGCTGCTACCACCCCCATCTCCAGCGCTGCTACCACCCCCATCTCCAGCGCTACTACCACCCCCATCTCCAGCGCTACTACCCCACCCGTCTCCACCGCTACTACCACCCTCATCTCCACCGCTACTACCACCCCCATCTCCACCGCTACTACCCCACCCGTCTCCACCGCTACTACCCCCCCATCTCCAGCGCTACTACCCCCCCCCATCTCCAGCGCTACTACCCCCCCCGTCTCCAGCGCTACTACCCCACCCGTCTCCAGCGCTACTACCCCACCCGTCTCCAGCGCTACTACCCCACCCGTCTCCAGCGCTACTACCCCACCCGTCTCCAGCGCTACTACCCCACCCGTCTCCAGCGCTACTACCCCACCCGTCTCCAGCGCTACTACCCCACCCGTCTCCAGCGCTACTACCCCACCCGTCTCCAGCGCTACTACCCCACCCGTCTCCAGCGCTACTACCCCACCCGTCTCCAGCGCTACTACCCCACCCGTCTCCAGCGCTACTACCCCACCCGTCTCCAGCGCTACTACCCCCCCGTCTCCACCGCTACTACCCCCCCCCCCCCCCGTCTCCACCGCTACTACCCCCCCCCCCCGTCTCCACCGCCACTACCCCCCCCCGTCTCCACCGCTACTACCCCCCCGTCTCCACCGCTACTACCCCCTCCGTCTCCACCGCTACTACCCCCTCCGTCTCCACCGCTACTACCCCCCCCCCGTCTTCACCGCTACTACCCCCCCCGTCTTCACCGCTACTACCACCCCCATCTCCACCGCTACTACCACCCCCATCTCCACCGCTACTACCACCCCCATCTCCACCGCTGCTACCACCCCCATCTCCACCGCTACTACCACCCCCCCATCTCCACCGCTACTACCACCCCCGTCTCCATCGCTACTACCACCCCCGTCTCCATCGCTACTACCACCCCCGTCTCCACCGCTATTACCACCCCCGTCTCCACCGCTATTACCACCCCCGTCTCCACCGCCATTACCCCACCCGTCTCCACCGCCACTACCCCCACCCCATCTCCAGCGCCACTACCCCCACCCCATCTCCAGCGCCACTACCCCCACCCCATCTCCAGCGCCACTACCCCCACCCCATCTCCAGCGCCACTACCCCCACCCCATCTCCAGCGCCACTACCCCCACCCCATCTCCAGCGCCACTACCCCCACCCCATCTCCAGCGCCACTACCCCCACCCCATCTCCAGCGCCACTACCCCCACCCCATCTCCAGCGCCACTACCCCCACCCCATCTCCAGCGCCACTACCCCCACCCCATCTCCAGCGCCACTACCCCCACCCCATCTCCAGCGCCACTACCCCCACCCCATCTCCAGCGCCACTACCCCCACCCCATCTCCAGCGCCACTACCCCCACCCCATCTCCAGCGCCACTACCCCCACCCCATCTCCAGCGCCACTACCCCCACCCCATCTCCAGCGCCACTACCCCCACCCCATCTCCAGCGCCACTACCCCCACCCCATCTCCAGCGCCACTACCCCCACCCCATCTCCAGCGCCACTACCCCCACCCCATCTCCAGCGCCACTACCCCCCACCCCATCTCCAGCGCCACTACCCCCACCCCATCTCCAGCGCCACTACCCCCCACCCCATCTCCAGCGCCACTACCCCCACCCCATCTCCAGCGCCACTACCCCCACCCCATCTCCAGCGCCACTACCCCCACCCCATCTCCAGCGCTACTACCCCACCCCCATCGCCACCGGCTGCATTGGGAAGACAGGAGGTCGGCCGCTGGGCACAGGCTCCATTCAAAGAATTTGTTTGAATTTCTCAATGAATGCGCAAAGCATTACCTGATTGGACAAGGTGGAGAGCATGACCTCACCTTTCCCCAGTGTCCAATCACAGAATTCTTTGCATTCGCTGAAAACATACAAAATTTTCTGGATGATGTCCGTACTGACTGGCCGACCTCCTGTGTTCACAATGCAGCTGTACTTTGCGATGGAATGTAGTGGAGACCCCTGTAGTAGAGGTCTCTATACAGGGATCTGTCAGGGTTTAGTATATACATAATCGGGGGCGTCTCTAACGTGAGGCAAACAAGGCGTTTGCCTGGGGCGGCATTTTTCAGGGGGTATCTGTACCAGGATGATGCCTGCAGGTTGCAGCTACCACCATTTTATTCTCCAGTGTCTTTGATTTCAAAAAAATTATACTTTTTAAAGAACATTTGCTTTTTTTTTTTTTTTTTAGAAATTAAACATTTGCTAAATTTTAAAATAATTGCTCAGTGGTCAAGGAGCTAAGCAGAAGTGTTGCAGGCAGAATACAGGAGCCGTTCCTAGCAAGCTGTACTGTACAGATGGGGCAGTATATTGTATTTCTCGGGTGTCACATATTGCACCCCCTCCCCCATAACACAGGAGGGCATAGTATGACGTCTCCCCTTCATCGCACTTCTCGCACCCATCCACAGGGATCTGTGATGGCTGTGTTCTTGGGGCCCAGCTGGTCACAGATCTGGGTAAAAAGCCGATCACAGCTGGTCACGTTATATTCGACTTTTTAATTAATATCAATTTAAAAAAAAATATATTAGAAATATATATATATATATATATATTTTTTTTTATCTATTTGTTCATTCAGTGGACCTCTAATAAAAATGTCCTATGTGTACAGTGTTGCATGACCGTGTAATTGTCATTCAAAGTGTGACAGCGCTGAAAATTGGCCTGGGCAGGAAGGGGGAGGGGAGTGTCCGGTATTGAAAGGGTTAATCAGATTCAGACTGATGAGGAGAATCTGTATTGTGCCAGGATGAGTAATCAAATCACGAGCGGAATCTGTGTACTCCCGTCTTACAGTGGAACTACTCGACATCTGAGAACCACAAGCCAAACACACCATTTCATTTTGTTTTTTATATCCAAACTCCCCCCATCCACCCATCCTTCCATGTCTCCATGCTTTATTTTGTTGAGAAATCACTTTGACCACCCCCCAAGCATTTCTGGCCATGGCCATCTTGAGTAAGGGTAAATTTTTCATGGAACATTTACTTCCTTTAATCCATCTACCCTTAGCTCAGGCATGCAGGTTTTTAGTCGGATTAGGCGACCTGTCACATTTTGTAACGGAAGTGACGTTCCTTTGTCGCCATCTTGCTACACCCCGCACTCGTCCACAGTAAGCATACAGTGAGAAGGGGGCATCTTGCTACACCCACCAGAGTTTTGCATTTCACATTTATTTTTAACAGTAAGCTGAACTTATATCGTGAACTGCAGGATTTAAAAATATGTCTGTTTGTAAAAGTATCGGCGAGCCTGCTGATCTCACAGGTTTGTTAAAATGACAGAACACAGCTGCTTTTATAATTCAACATCAAAACAGTCTTATGGATTTCTAAATCCTGTATTTCACTATATAAGGTCAGCTTGCTGGTAAAAAAAATTACTCTGAGATACACGACTCCGGTGGGTGTAACAAGATGTCCGCTTGCCGCCTTCTCACTGTATCCTTACTGTGGCCAAGAGCGGGGTGTACCAAGATGGCGGCGACGGAACGTCACTTCCGTTACAAAATCTGACGGGTCCCCTAATCTGACGAAACACTGGCAGGAGGGTATGCCTAGCTGAAAAAAAAACCTCCCCCCTCCTGAAGACTCCTGGGATGTATGACCTTGTTTGCCTAGGCATGGAAACCAGGAAGTAACTGAAGAAATGTTAACCAGTGATGGTAGTAAATGGCGTTACTTAACGCAGTTACTTTAGAGGGTAACGAGTAATGTAACTGATTACTCTTCCCCCTCGTGGTAACGCCGTTCCCATTACTTGGGCGGCGTTACCCCAATTACATCTACTCGAGTCGCCACCATCTGCCTACCTTATCAGCGGGTCGTGTCAGACAGACGGCGGCCATTCCAGTGTTCAAAAGCTGTGCCTCCTTGTCTGTGATAGGCGGAACACTCAATTTCCCAGCGGGCAGTGTTCAGCCTATCACGGACATCCTCGTCCGTGTTATGAGGATGACCGGATGTCCGTGATAGGCGGAACACTGACTGCTGGGAAATTGAGTGTTCCGCCTATCACAGACGAGGAGGAGGCGCGGCTTTTGAATACTAGAATGGCTGCCGTATGTTTTTATGACACGCTGATCGGAGGTAGGCGGATGGGCACACGGAGGTAGGCGGATGGGCACACGGAGATAGGCGGATGGGCACACGGAGGTAGGCAGATGGGCACAGGACACAGTGAGGTATGCAGCTGTAGATGGGCACACGGAGGTAGGCGGATGGGCACACGGAGGTAGGCAGATGGGCACAGGACACAGTGAGGTATGCAGCTGTAGATGGGCACACGGAGGTAGGCAGATGGGCACAGGACACAGTGAGGTATGCAGCTGTAGATGGGCACACGGAGGTAGGCGGATGGGCACACGGAGGTAGGCGGATGGGCACACGGAGGTAGGCGGATGGGCACACGGAGGTAGGCGGATGGGCACACGGAGGTAGGCAGATGGGCACAGGACACAGTGAGGTATGCAGCTGTAGATGCGCACACGGAGGTAGGCAGATGGGCACACGGAGATAGGCAGATGGGCACAGGACACAGTGAGGTATGCAGCGGCGGATGGGCACACGGAGGTAGGCGGATGGGCACACGGAGGTAGGCGGATGGGCACAGGACACAGTGAGGTATTTTGCTGCAGATGGGCACACGGAGGTAGGCGGATGGGCACAGGACACAGTGAGGTATTTTGCTGCAGATGGGCACACGGAGGTAGGCGGATGGGCACACGGAGGTAGGCAGATGGGCACAGGACACAGTGAGGTATGCAGCTGTAGATGCGCACACGGAGGTAGGCGGATGGGCACACGGAGATAGGCAGATGGGCACAGGACACAGTGAGGTATTTTGCTGCAGATGGGCATTGTTGACCCTCTTTTTCCACTTACAGTAGCTGCTGCATTTCTCACCCTCGGCTTATACGCGAGTCAATATTAAAAAAAAAAGTCAGTTACTTTGCCGAGTAACTAATTACTTTTCCAATGTAGTAACTGAGTTACTAACGCAATTACTTTTTGGGAGAAGTAATTTGTAACTGTAACTAATTACTTTTTTAAAGTAAGATGTACAACACTGATGTTAACAGTTTACCCACTAGAGGTCTGCGCTATAGCCGAATGACGGCTACAGCGCAGACCTAGAATGCCGGGAGGCCGTCAATTGACGTCCTCCCCTTTTCTCGTTCCCCGAGCGCGCATCGGGGAACTTCTGTGCCCGCCGCATCACGCAGGTGCCGATGCGCGTACCTGGCGGCCGCGATGTCCGCCAGGTACCCACGATCGGCATTTACAGAGCCAGGGACGTGGATCTCTGTGTGTAAACAACGGTGTTACCATGAGGGGAATAGTAATCAGTTAGATTACTCGTTACCCTCTAAAGTAACTGCGTTAAGTAACGCCATTTACTTTAACGCAGTTACTACCATCACTGGTTAACATTTCTTGTAATAGGAATAAGCGTGATCATATATATGGGGGGGTAGCCCTGTGTGTATATATGTAGGGTGCGATGTCCCCGGGGGGGGGGGGGGGGGGGTGCTGGGAATATATGGGGGGGTTAGCCCTGTGTGTGTGTGTGTGTGTGTATGTGTATATATATATATATATATATATATATATATATATATATAGTGCTCTGTACATGTCTGTATATGTAACTCTTCTTTCTGTTTTGTCGTTTCTCTTGCAGCTTGTGCTTCCAGAATATCTCATCCATGCGTTCTTCTGTGTCATGTTTCTCTGTGCCGCGGAATGGCTCACTCTCAGTTTAAACATGCCGCTGCTGGCGTACCACATCTGGAGGTAATGTTTCACTCGTTGCTATCTGTGTTTAAAAAGGAAATCCCTTTAGAGCTCAGTAACATTTGTTTTGGTCTCCGAAGAGCAATCTGTGATTGGATCTCTCTTTAGAGCGCACTTGACAAGTGGTGAGGGGAGGTTGTATGGCCGCCTAACCCCCCCGAGCCTCGCACTAAGCGCACCGCAACCATGCACATTGCACCAGATTGCGGGGCGCTTGCAGAGTGAGTGACAGGATGTGCAGTTCCTGCTGCACAGGAAAGTTCATATGTACACCTTATGCTACCCTCCCCCCCCCCCCTCTGCAGCTAAAGGGGAGCACTCAGGGGAGGGGTTACTGTCCCTCGGTCACTAGTGTGAGTGAGCCCTTTAAGCGGATCGTCACTGCATCCGAGCACCACAAACCAAACACGCTATTTAATGCATTTTTTAATAATCTAAGCAAAATCCCCCCCACCCATTCATCCGTGTCTCTATGGTTTAACCACTTCAGCCCCGGACCATTTTGGCTGGTTAAAGACCAGGCCCCTTTTTGCGATTCAGCACTGCGTCGGTTTAACTGACAATTGCGCGGTCGTGCGAGGTGGCTCCCAAACAAAATTGGCGTCCTTTTTTTCCCACAAATAGAGCTTTCTTTTGGTGGTATTTGATCACCGCTATAAACAAAAATAGAGCGTCATGAATGTTGATGGATGGGATTTTAACGGTGCAAAAAGACACAATGTATATCAAAAAGATAAATTTTATTTTTTCAATAAAAAATATATAGATTTAGAAAAATGTATATAAACATGTAATAAAATTCATCTATATTACACTTAATAACCAAAGTAGTATACAGACAAATAATCTCAACGTTTCGCCAATTTAACTGGCTTCTTCAGGAGTCTTTGTCAAGTATTACTGAAAGGTAAGATATACAGCATGAATATACAATAACAATGTACAGAAATAAATTATCTTTACAAAATAATCAAAAACATTCACAGACAGGAATGATACAGATAAGAACCACACAACCGCATAGGAAAATCAATAGTACCTGTATATAATAGATGAAATAAATCAATTGGCTGAATTTAGAGTCCGGGATGCTCTCAAACGTGGAGTAGATTTAGTGACCATAGAGGAGATGCTATATTACACACAACACGGAATAAATCCATGTGCATAGGCAGATGCATCTAGGGGAGAGGAATATTACTTGGGTTGGGTAGGCAAAAATATAATTAATTTTATTGATAATAGAGAATCGATCAACAAATACCTGAAATTGCTTCAAGAGATCACTGAAGAATCAAGATAATAAACCCCAAGTGCAGAGGTGGGGGACTTGAGTCACATGACTTGACTTAAGTCAGACTTGAGTCACCTGTTTGATGACTTGCTTGACAGAATTCAATAAATGACTCGACTTGACTTTGACTTGTCACTAATGACTTGCGACTTGACTTGGGCTATATGACTTGCAATGACTTGGCACCACTAACCGCAAGCCGCCGTCTGCCTACCTGATCAGCGTGTCATGCAGACAGACGGCGGCCATTGCAGTGTTCAAAAGCCGCGCCTCCTCTTCGCCTGTGATAGGCGGAACACTCAATTTCACAGCAGGCAGTGTTCAGCCTATCACGGACATCCTCTTATCCTCGTCTGTGTTATGAGGATGAGCGGATGTCCGTGATAGGCGGAACACTGAATGCTGGGAAATTGAGTGTTCCGCCTATCACAGGCGAGGAGGAGGCGCGGCTTTTGAATACTGGAATGGCCACCGGGATGCTGCCGATCAGGTACACGGCTGACGGGCACAGTGAGACCACACGGGCACAGTGAGGCATGGGCACATAACCAATATTATTTGTTATCCCTCCTCTTATTTTTATACAGTATGGGGTAGATCAATCAGTATTTTGACTTGATTTGTGACTTGACCAAAATAAATAAATGACTTGACTGACTTCTAGCCAGGACTCGACTTGACTTGTTTGCTTTTCGTCACAGTAACTTGAGACTTGCTTGTGACTTGCACATGTGTGACTTACTCCCATGTCTGCCCAGGTGGGTACCTGTAATGCTGGTTATAAGAAAAAATAAGTTTGATAGAGGAAAAAAACGTCAAGCGGTAGTAAACCCACCCACATCAATACTATATTCATAATATTCTGAAAGGCAAATTAATTATGAATCGAATGATCACTTTGTGTATATATAAAAAATGTTAGCTTACTGCATATATTCTTAATCATCCAAACATTATTTCAGCATATTCGCCAGCGCCATCTTCACTGTGGTCTGAATCGCTCTGTATTTCCGCCCACAGAACGTCCTTCTCTCGATAATCCTGCACATGCGCACTAGTAAAGAGATATTCAAGCCTCTTTGTTTTCCGGTTACTACGGAAACGAATAGAAAATAATCACAGCGTGCTTCAGAAAGGAGTGACAATACCTCCGGGAGCACGCTGTGTAAGCACATTCTAAAGACACCTTCAAATGACAATGAAATTGTTTTAAGGCAGCTTGCAGTGCTTGTAATTCGCGCCGTCTGTCTCTCCTGTATCATGTGACGTACAGGTCACATGGTAACCATGATGGCTCGTGCATGAATTCTGTTGAAGTATCGCGGGATGTCGGGGCTGACGTCTAAAACAGGAAATGACGCAGCCCCGACATGGACACTGAATCATTATGGCAGGGTCTCAGCTTGCCAGAATGAAGGAGGATACGGCGCATGCGCAGAGGACGTAATGACTGAGAAAATATTGATAACACGAACAGGAGGCAGGTACAGCAAAAATTACTCATGCCAATTTATTGTTGATAAAAAAACTACTAAATGATATGCAAAGACAACATTTTGGGTTTACTACCGCTTTAAGGTGAATCATTCACCAACAAGATCAAAAATGTATTCAAATGAATATAGAATATAGATGAAGATCACTACCTGGAAAATCCACCAACCAGATGAAATTAAGGTGGAGAGAAACCAGAGATTGGGCCAAACTGGTTGTGTATGGCCGACTCGATTCTATAAAGAAAGTGATTACTGATAAAAATCTGTAGTCATAGAAAGTAAGTAAATAGGAGCTGAATTGTTATTTCTAAGTTCAAATACCTCAATGAAATCGTTGCCAGCAAAACATCTCTCCCGATAGCAGCAGCTATGTCAATAAAGCCAAATACATGGGCTTTATATAGCCATCTCCTCCCACGCCAATAGGACGCCAAAATTGGCGCCAACTCTAGAGGCGGGAGGGCGCTTCAGCTCCGTATGTAAAGGAGCCACAACGTTCTCTGGAAATGACGCAATAGGATGCAAGACGACCGGAAATGACGCAATAGGATGCAAGATGACGCTTAGGCCTCATGCCCACGGACGTTTTTGAGCGTTTTTTACAGCTTAAAAACGCCTGTCCGTGTTAGTCTATAGCTTCATGCCCATCTAGGCGTTTTTGAGCTGCAAATAGCATAGGCGTTTTTAAGCTGTAAAAAAAAACCCAGGACCAGTGCGTTCCTCGGCGTTGGGCATAAAAAACCGCGAAGCGTTAAACGCTAAAAAACACGCAATTGTTTTTGAGCTCCGACTTTTTTTTTTTTTGTTTTAAAAAAAAAAAAAAAAACGTCAAAAAATGTATACAATAACAGGGACAGGCGTTTTTAGGCTGTAAAAACGTCCGTGGGCAAAGAGGCCTTAAGGACACCAGACGCAGTGAGAAACAATTGCGGCTGAAAAAGATATTACTAAAGTCACCACAAGATGGCAGGCCAGAAATATCACTAAAAAAGGGTGTCAAGGCATGTAAAGACCTGAATGGAAAATGGAGATATAAAAGGGAGAATGTGCCTGATAGAGGATATGGCAAGGGCAAAAAACCTTTTAAAACAAACGGGCGGCGTCAACTCAAAAGCGAAATAATCGATAAAGAGTTGGACGCCCTGGGCGCCCATATGGTCACCCGTACTCCACATTAATTGATCCCTAATAAAGTAATAACTTGATCAAGTATGTTTGGAAGAATATGAAATTGATAATCGTAAATGTAAAAAAACATTTAGCACATACAGATAGATATCGTCCACCGCGGTTAAAATGGGCAAATCCGGGCATTCCTGCGAGGAATGGACATAAATTTAAACAATGAGAACACCAAAAAAAATACATAAACAAAATAGTTTAATTCAGAGGTCATCTACAAAGAATATGGCTATACTTTTTGCGCTATAAACAAAAATAGAGCGTAAATTTTTTACTTTTTGCTTTTATAAATATATTTTGTTCCCTCAGTTTAGTCCGATACGTTTTCTTCTACATATTTTTGGTAAAAAAAATCGCAATAAGCGTTTGATTGGTTTGCACAAAAGTTATAGCATCTACTAAATAGGGGACTGTTTTTTATGGCATTTTTAATAAAAACATTTTTTACTAGTAATGGCGGCGATCAGCGATTTTTTTTTTTTATAGTGACTGCGACATTATGGCGGACACATCGGACACTTTTGACACATATTATTGGGACCATTGTCGTTTACACAGCGATCAGTGCTATAAAAATGTGCTGGTTACTAGGAAAATGGCACTGGCAGTGAAAGGGTTAACCTCTAGGTGGCGCTGTAGGGGTTAAGTGTTCCCTAGGAAGTGATTCTTACTGTAGGGGGGCGTGGCTACACGTCACTGATCGTCTGTTCCAATGACGGGGAACAGACGATCACTGACATGCCACGGAGAAGAACGGGGAAAGGTTTGTTTACACTCGCCTCTCCCCGTTCTTCAGCTCTGTGACCCGATCGCGGGACACCGGCGGCCGATCGGGTCTGTGGGTCCCGCGGGCGTAGTCACGGAGCTCAGGACCTGGTCGCGAGCGCGCCGCCGGTGGCCTGCGTGCGACCCACGGCTGGGCTCTTAAAGGGCAACGTACCTGTACGTTGATGTGCCCAGCCGTGCCATTCTGCCGACGTATATCGGCGTGAGGCGGTCCATAAGTGGTTAAAGGGGTTGTAAACCCTCTGTTATTCAAAAATATATATATATATCATACTTGCCTCCACTGTGCAGTTCATTTTGCACATAGTGGCCCCGATCCTCCTCTTCTGGGGTCCCCCAACAGCGCTTGCGGCTCCTCCCCGCATCGGAAAACCCCCTAAGAGACGCGCTCTCCCTGGGGGGGGGTTACCGTGCAGGCGCGCTCCCCGATTCAGCATTTGCGTCCATAGACACAGAATGCCGGACTCAGCCCTGCCCCCCCCCCCAGCACCCACATTTAATTTGATTGACAGCAGCAGGAGTCAATGGCTGGGCTGCTATCAATCTATCCAATCAAGAGCTGGGGAACCCGGGCAGAGAGGTACAGCGCGTCTCCGGCGTGGGATCAAAGGGGGTCAGGTGAGTAAAACTGGGGGGCCGGTCAGTGACAGAAGTTTTTTCACCTCAAAGCATAGGATGTATTAACGTCATACTGAAGGATTTAAAAAAAAAAAATTTAAATAACAAACATGTCATACTTCCCTCCACTGTGCAGCTCGTTTTGCACAGAGTGGCCCCGAGCACCAACTTCTGGGGTCCCTCGGCGGCTCCTCCCCGCATCAGATAACCCCCTAGGACAGGGATATGCAATTAGCTGACCTCCAGCTGTTACAAAACTACGAATCCCATCATGCCTCTGCCTCTGGGTGTCATGCTTGTGGGTGTCAGTCTTGCAATGCCTCATGGGACTTGTAGTTCTGCAACAGCTGGAGGTCTGCTATCTGCATATCCCTGCCCTAGGAGAAGCGCTTTCCCGGGGGGTTACCTTGCGGGCGCGCTCCTGAGTCCAGCATTTGCGTCCATAGCTGCCGAATGTAAGACTCGGGGGGGGGGGGGGGGGGATTTGATTGACAGCAGTGGGAGCCAATGGCTACGCTGCCATCAATCTATCCAATTAAGAGCCGGGACGCCGTGGAGAGAGGGACGGCGCGTCTTGGCCGAGGGAAATTCGGGGCTCGGGTAAGTAAAACGGGGGGGCCTGGGGGTCGGTCACTAGAAGGGTTTTTTCACCTTATTGGATAGGATGCACAAAGGTTTACAACCCCTTTACCAACCAACCCTCGTTGGTGTTCGGGGGCCACTCTTGTTGCGAAACCCCCCCCCCTAGCATTTCTGGCCATAGTCATCTTGAGTAAGGGCAAATGATTCATGTAGCATTTACTTCCTGGAATTTATCTGCCCTTAGCTCAGTCATGCATGCGGGAGAGTGTGCTTGGCTGAGAAAACCCCTCCTCCTCTCCTGGAGACTCCTGGGATGTATGACATAATTTGCCTAGGCAAGAAACCAGGAAGTAATGTAAGGAATGGGGGGGGGGGGGGATAAGACAAGTGAATATGATCCATTTACTAATGTTGGCACCATTAGGATTAAAAATAATTCATGTTCATTGGGAGAGGGAAGTTCCACTTTAAAGTGACATTAAACTGCAGTTAAAAAAAAGAGAAATCTCTTCCAGTCTGAACTGATGAAGTCCATTCAGTTGCTGATGTGACTTCCTGTTAGAGGGCGGCTACGTCCGTTCTCCATGACACTGTGTGTGGAAGTGTAGCCTCCCCCCCTCTCTCCCTGAGATGTGTCGTGTGTGTATAGAGAAGTTCATATCACTGCAAGTAACATCTGTTTCCAAGGCTCTCCGGCGACCCCCCCCCTCTCTGGTCGCATGCGGTATTGCATGCCATAGAAGTCAATGCGGAACAAATTATTTTCGTTTCCATTGACTTCTATGGGGAAACTCGCTTTGATGTGCAAGTGCTTTGGATGACAAGCATTCTCCTGGAACGGATTATCCTCGTAATCCAAGGTTCCACTATAACTTTAAAAATGCTCCCCTCCCCCCTCCTAACACTTTTATGCTGACCCATGTAAGAATATACTGTGTGTGTGTATGTGTGTGTGTATATATGTATATGTGTGTGTATATATGTATGTATGTATATGTGTGTATATATATGTATATGTGTATATATATATATATATATATATTTATATTAGAATCTTGTTTAACCACTTCAGCCCCGGACCATTTGGCTGCCCAAAGACCAGAGCACATTTTGCGATTCGGCACTGTCGCTTTAACTGACAATTGCGCGGTCGTGCGACGTGGCTCCCAAACATGATTGACGTCCTTTTTTCCCACAAATAGAGATTTCTTTTGGTGGTATTTGATCACCTCTGCGGTTTTTATTTTTTGCGCTATAAATAAAAAAAGAGCGAAAATTTTGAAAAAAATTCAATATTTTTTACTTTTTGCTATAATAAATATTCCCAAAAAATATATGTAAATTTTTTTTTTCCTCAGTTTAGGCCAATACGTATTCTTCTACATATTTTTGGTAATAAAAATCGCAATAAGCGTTTATTGATTGGTTTGCGCAAAAGTTATAGCGTCTACAAAATAGGGGATAGTTTTATGGCATTTTTATTAATATTTTTTTTTACTAGTAATGGCGGCGATCAGCGATTTTTATCGTGACTGCGACATTATGGCGGACACATCGGACACTTTTGATGCCATTTTGGGATCATTGTCATTTATACAGCAATCAGTGCTATAAAAATGCACTAATTACTGTAAAAATGACACTGGCAGTGAAGGGGTTAACCACTAGGGGGCGAGGAAAGGGTTAAGTGTGTCCTAGGGAGTGATTCTAATTGTAGGGGGGATGGGCTATGTGTGACACGACACTGATCACTACTTCCGATTACAGGGAACAGACGATCAGTGTCCTGTCACTAGGAAGAACGGGGAAATGCCTGGTTGTTCACACTGACATCTCCCCGTTCTTCCTCTCCGTGAGACGATCGTGGGACTCCCGGCGGACATCAAATCCGCGGGACCTGCGGTCGGACTCACAGGAGCTCACACCCACAATGCCGCATCTTAAAGGGGACGTACAGGTACGCCCATCTACCCAGCCGTGCCATTTTGTTGATGTATATTGTTGTGCGCTGGTCCTTAAGCGGTTAAATATAAAAAAATAAATATAAAAAGTTTCTTTGCACAGCTTAATTCTTTTTTGCCCCATTCTCCTGTTTTGCAGGTATATGAGCCGGCCGGTGATGAGCGGACCCGGCCTCTATGATCCCACCACTATAATGAATGCAGATATTCTGGCATACTGTCAGAAGGAAGGATGGTGTAAACTCGCTTTTTACCTGCTCTCCTTTTTCTACTATCTTTATGGGTGAGTTGTGTTCCGTCACCCTCTTCCTCTATTGGTCAGGAGGGCCAATGGTTCTAAAGGCAGAAAGTGCATTCTATGCATTAGAGCGGAGTCACACCCAAAAGTGGAGCTTCTGCTTTAAGCACTCCTCGCCCCCTGACATGTCATTTTTTTTTTTGGGAGGGGGAGGGTGTAACCTCTTTTTAGTGGGACTTCCTGTCCCACTTCCTACTTCCTTTCTTTGGCCGGCTAGGCGACGACTTCTCTCGCCCTAGGAGGCCCCTCCCTGCAAGCGATCTCCTGGGACCCAACTCGGGTCCCAGAAGATCGGCTGGCCAATAGGGGTGCACAGTGCAACTCGTGCATGCGCGCACCCGGCCGTGAAGCTGTAAGCTGTCACGGCCGGGTGCCTACAGTTACCATGATGGTGCCGAGGAGAGGAGCGAGCCTCCTGGCGGCCGCATCGCTGGACCGTGGGGCAGATAAGTGTCGGTTTATTAAAAGTCCGCAGCTATGCTTTTTGTAGCGACTGACTCAGGCTTTCACACTGGGGTGGCTTGAGAGGCGATTTTTAGTGCTAAATCGCCTCAAAAGCACCTTCAGTGTGAAAAGGGTCTAAAACATTGAATGCATTAAGATAAAAAAGCTTCCGACTTACAACTCCTTTAATCATATTTACTAGGGTTGTACCGATGCCACTTTTTAAGACGGAGTACAAGTGCCGATACTTTCTTTTCCAAGTACTCGCCGATACCAATTACTGATCCTTTTTTTGAATGTCATGTGACAGTAGAACTGATGGGCACTCATAGGTGGCACTGATATGCAGCACTGACGGGGTGGCCCCGACTGATGGGGTGGCCCCGACTGATGGGGTGGCCCCGACTGATGGGGTGGCCCCGACTGATGGGGTGGCCCCGACTGATGGGGTGGCCCCGACTGATGGGGCGGCCCCGACTGATGGGGCGGCCCCGACTGATGGGGCGGCCCCGACTGATGGGGCGGCCCCGACTGATGGGGCGGCCCCGACTGATGGGGCGGCCCCGACTGATGGGGCGGCCCCGACTGATGGGGCGGCCCCGACTGATGGGGCGGCCCCGACTGACGGGGCGGCCCCGACTGACGGGGCGGCCCCGATAGGTGTCATTTATGGGCAATGATGGGTGCAACTGATGGGCAGGCAGTGGCAATGAAATGATGTGAGAGACAATCAATAACAGTCAAAGTTCAAACTTTCTCGAGTATACAAATGCTGCGACGCCCATCTTGGTACACCCTGCACTCAGCCTCAGTAAGCCAGCAGTTAGAAGGCATCAGCGGACATCTTGTTACACCCAGTCCATGTAGTTAGTGAACTATATGGGCAGGGTGTAACAAGATGTCCACTGCCGCGTTGTGACTGCTGGCTTACTGAGGCAGAGTGCAGGGTGTACCAAGATGGGCGTCGCACTGTTCAATCTCCAACGGGGACCGGGCTGTCACTTCCGTTAACGAATGTGACGGCTCGGGTCACCGATTCTGATGGCTGTGAGTGCGACCCACACCACTGCCCCCGGCCAGCTTACCTTCCGCTGCTGACAGCCCAGGACTTGCTCTCCACTGCCAGGACTCGCTCTCCGCTCTGCTCACTGACTTCCGGGAGCATTTGCCCGAGTACGAGTACTCAGGCAAATACTCGGTATCGATACTGGTATCGGTGCAGCCCTAATATTTACAAAGTTAGAGTTCTGCTTTGTTCCCCGCCATCATTAAAACAAACTAACTTTTTCTTTTTTCCTCTCCTTCCAGCATGATTTACGTCTTAGTGAGCTCATAAGGACTCTGAAGACGCCGGCTCCAGCTATTTGCATGCAAACTATAAACATTATAGGCAATTGATCCGACAAGATCCCATTACAATGGCCAACGAGCCCCCGGAAGACCTCGAGTGGGGAACACGCCACTTCCCGGGTTCTAACAGATCCAGCTTTGTGACGATGGGAAGTTTTTTTTTTTGTTTGTTTTTCTTTTATGAAGACTGGGAAATTTATGTATATTTATCATTCTTTGAAAAATTGTCTTTTCCCGCAAATTTACTTGCTGCTTTTTCTTATGTACCCTCCTATATCTATATATCCTTTTTTTTGCAAGTCATTTTGCAGCATTGTTAGAGCAACGAGGCCAGACACGGGCCGCAGGAAACGTTCTCCTCTGAGTGACTGCCACACACAATTCACAACCCTGTAATTTTGGAATAAACTCCTCGCTGTTGATTTTACCTCTCCATGGCATCCAATGGTTGATGGGACTAGATGGTGTACAATGGTATTAGGGGGGATATACTGATGCTGCGGTTCCACACTCGGCTTTCAGGGGCCAAGTGTACTTATGGAGTTAGTGATCATCTCAGCCCTTATGAACTGGGGTCCGTCTCCCCCCCCCCCCCTCCCCCGAGGTTTCTAAGGGCTCTGTGATCAATAAGCAGATTAATCTGCCATCTTCACTGTCCACCAATGTAAAGGGGTCCCTTTTTTACATGGACCGCCAATGTAAAGGGGTCCCTTTTTTACATGGACCGCCAATGTAAAGGGGTCCCTTTTTTACATGGACCGCCAATGTAAAGGGGTCCCTTTTTTACATGGACCGCCAATGTAAAGGGGTCCCTTTTTTACATGGACCGCCAATGTAAAGGGGTCCCTTTTTTACATGGACCGCCAATGTAAAGGGGTCCCTTTTTTACATGGACCGCCAATGTAAAGGGGTCCCTTTTTTACATGGACCGCCAATGTAAAGGGGTCCCTTTTTTACATGGACCGCCAATGTAAAGGGGTCCCTTTTTTACATGGACCGCCAATGTAAAGGGGTCCCTTTTTTACATGGACCACCAATGTTGGAGGACATACATTTTTTTGCCTTTCTTTCTCTTTTAACATTTCTTTTAATACTTATTTTCTGTTTCTTTTAGTATTTCTTTTCTTTTTCTTTTAATATTTTTTTTCTTTTAATATTTAGTTTTATTTATTTTAACATTTATTTAAATTTTTATTTTATCTTTCTGTTAGGATTATTACTGCAAATATTTTGTTCTATAGGGGTTGGGGGGGTCAGCTGATAATTTCAGGCATCAGCATGTTGTATATAGTTGCATTGATCCAGCTCGGACCCATGTAATTGTGTATAATGATATTCCTGGGCGATACAGCTGGAAATCACTGAAGTAGACGCTGCTGCTGCTGCTGCTGCTACTACTACTACTACTACTACTACTACTGTGATCTCCAGTTGGTTGTGGGTCCCACACTGAGTGACTGTCCTGCTGAACTCTGAACACAGGACGTCTGCTACTTGGCACGGGCACCATTCAGACAAAGCCTTTGCGTTTTCTAAATGGACGCAAAGCATTCTGTGATGGGGCGGTGAGGGTTGGTGACATCATACCCCTCCCCCTTTCCCACTCCCAGAATGTTTTGCATTCAATTAGAAAACGCAGAGCTTTCTCTCATCGGCACCCGTGATGAGCAGCCGACCTCTTGTGTTCAGAATGCAGCAGGGCAGCCGCTTAGCTAATGGAGATCATTGGGGTAGCGGTGTCTAAATCATTTTCAAGACATGGGGAATACCAATTATTAAATGTGTTCCTCCGAGGTAAGAAGGTCGGGAAAGGCTGGTTTGCGCACAGGGTTGTGTGGGAGTGGTTTCTTTATACGTTGCACAAGGTGATAGACACCAGTATGTGTTCAATGGTGTCCGGGCACAATTATTGCTGTTATCTCTTTCTCTGTAATGTCAGCCTCAACTGCACAGGAGGTATTAACCACTTCACGCAAAATCACGTACCTGTACCTAGTGATGCACCGAAATTTCGGCCGCCGAAAATTGGCTTTTCTGCAATTTGCCGAAAAGGAATTTTTGCCGATAATTGAGCCCAAAATGGGGCGGGGCCCCGTCCACTGGTGCCGCCCATTACGGGGGTGGCTTTCTGGCCGATGCGCGCCGCAGTCTTCTCTGCTCCTCCTGGCGATCTCCGTGTGTCACGGAGCTTAACTACACAGGCCGCAGTAACAATGTCCCGCCTCCTGTGACAGTCGGCACACTGATCCAATTTTGGGACATTGAATCAGTGTGACGTGTCACAGGAGGCGGAACATTGTTACTGCGGCCTGTGTAGTTAAGCTCCGTGACACACGGAGATCGCCGCGAGGTGGGAGGGCACTGGCTGGCTGCATCTTATGGGCACTGGCTGGCTGCATCTTATGGGCACTGGTGAGGCTGCGTTGATCTCTTGTATTAGGTCCGCAGTCTCTGACCACCTCCTGTGCGGCGTGCGCAGTCTCTGACCACCTCCTGTGCGGCGTGCGCAGTCTCTGACCACCTCCTGTGCGGCGTGCGCAGTCTCTGACCACCTCCTGTGCGGCGTGCGCAGTCTCTGACCACCTCCTGTGCGGCGTGCGCAGTCTCTGACCACGATCCCTCCATTAAGAGTGTGAACAGAAAATATATTTCTCCTGCGCTCGGGCAGGCAATATTGGTGTAAAATGGTAGTTATTTCGGATGGTAGGTTGTGTAGGGAAAACGTGCGAATCCCGCTGCCTAAACTGACCAGGGGTGGTCCGAAGGGAGCCAAGTGAGAAAAGAGGAAACAGGTGCGTGATCTAACGCATGGATAAGATTGATAGTTTATTTTTAAACAGAGTGAATAAATAAATAAAAGGAAATTTCTACGTATTCGTATAAAATGAGTTGAGCCCATGCAAGGGCAAATGCTCAATGGTAGGCTAACGGGTTTCGAGGGGTTCCCTCTTCATCAGAGCCTTGGAGGATGAGAGCAAGTGTCTGCATAATGTGGTAGATTTATATAGAGAAGAGCGGCTGATTGGGAGTTGTATCACAATAATGGATCTCCTTTGCACTAAAGGTGTCCACATCCAGCAGCGTGCTGTCCTGTGCTGCAGGGAGAGTTGTAGCAGCCTCTCCTTGCAGCACAGGTCAGCACTCTGCTAAGAGGATCGCAGTGCCCCCAAAAAGAGAGCCTCCAGCCTGCTGCCAACATCTATTGATTGCAGCTCTTCAACAAGCCAAAACACAGGTACTGAAGACAGAAAAAAACAAATCGTATACTCCACGGTATGTAGAGCGCTGGGATATGGACACCTTTAGAGCAAAGGAGAATATTCCATCCATTATGTGATACAACTCCCAATCAGCCGCTCTTCTCAATATAAATCCACCACATTATGCAGACACTTGCTCTCATCCTCCAAGGCTCTGATGAAGAGGGAACCCCTCGAAACCCGTTAGCCTACCATTGAGCATTGGCCCTTGCATGGGCTCAACTCATTTTATATGAATACTTTGTAACCTAGTCTCTATGAATACGTAGTCATTTCCCTCTATTTATTCACTCAGTTTAAAAATAAACTATCAATTTTATCCATGCGTTGGATCGTGCGCCTTTTTTCCTCTTTTCTCACTTGGCCCTCCATAAAGAGGACCTGTCACTGCCTAGTACTGTTACAGGGGATGTTTACATTCCTTGTGACAGCAATAAAAGTGATCAGATTTTTTTTTTTTTTTTAAGGAACAGTGTCAAAATAATAATTTTTCTTTTTTTAAAGCATGCGCCCACCAAAGAAAACGCATACGCAAGTCTCACCCGCAAATGTAAACGGTGTTCAAATCGCACGTGAGGTATTGCAGCGATCATTAGAGCGAGAGCAATAATTCTAGTAAAGGACCTCCTCTGTAACTCTAAACTGATAACCGTTAAAATTTTAAGCGCCGCCTATGGAGATTTTTTAATACCGAAGTTTGATGCCATTCCACGAGTGTGCGCAATTTTAAAGCGTAACATGTTGGGTATCTATTTACGTGGCGTAACATCGTCTTTCACAATATGCAAAAAAAAAAAAGAAATGGGGTTAACCTAACTGTTTCGTTTTTTTTTTTTATTTCAGAGGAGTGTATTTTTTCCAAAACAAAAATTGCGTTTGAAAGACCGCTGCGCAAATACTGTGGGGAAAAACGAGGGACCCCCCTTCGTTGGGACTTTGTAGGCAAATACCGTGTGACATAAAATATTGCATTTTATTCACCAGAGTCCTTGCTAAAAAAAAAAAAAAAAAAATGATATATACTGTTTGGGGGTTCGAAGCAATTTTCTAGCAAAAAATACGGATTTTAACTTGTAAACAAAAAGTATCAGAAATAGACCCGGTCCTTAACCACTTGCTTACTGGGCACTTAAACCCCCCTTCCTGCCCAGGCCAATTTTCAGCGCTGTCACGCTTTGAATGACAATTGCGCGGTCGTGCGACGTGGCTCCCAAACACAATTGACGTCTTTTTTTTCCCACAAATAGAGCTTTCTTTTGGTATTTGTTCATCTTTGCGGTTTTTATTTTTTTGCGCTATAAACAAAAAAAGAGCGAAAATTTTGAAAAAAACACTATTTACTCTTTCGTCCATGGACCGACACAGCTTCTCTATTGACAAAGTGGGTATTATCCGTTAATTAGGAGTGACTAGGCAGAAAAACTTGTAAAAAGTGTTGCATCACACCTTCTACAGTACCGCCCAGGGGGCGGACCCTCTGGGTATACCCTCTCAGTCTGCACATCGCAGATCAGTTTTTTTCTGTCTAGCAAGGAGTAGGACATGGCTCCCTTCGGGCTCATTGGTCCGGGGAAAAAAGATATATATATATTTTATTTTTTTTTGCTACATTTGTTGTTTCCTGCGATCTTCGATCAACTGCCGACTGGGTGACAGGCTGGATCCTCGATCCTTGTAGTCTCCCCAGTTTCGGCCATCGAGCGTGTGCCGACCCTAGCTACGCGCTGGGTTTTCCACGACATGCCCGTCGCTCCACGGGTGGCCGGTGAGCCTACGCTCCAGGGCCTGCATCGGACCGCTCAGCTTCGGCTGACCTTACGGCCGAGTCGCAGCAGCCTGGCCGGTGAGCTTACGCTCCAAGGCTTGCATCGGACCGCTCAGCTTCGGCTGACCTTACGGCCGAGTCGCAGCAGCCTGTCCGGTGAGCGTCATGCTCCAGGGCATACATATGATCGTCCCCTAGGGTCCAATCACAGCATGCCTGGCCAACAGTCACCTTCCGTGCGCGGACGATGATCTGTTTGGAATGTCTTCCAGCAGAATACATGCAGGATAGGTAAGTAAAACTCCCCTGCCTCGGCTGGGTGATTTAGCTGGACATTCCTGGAGAGATCAAGTAAGTGGTTGTGGCCCCTTTCTTCCCTCTCTCCCTGCCTTTCCCTCCTCCCTGGGCTTCTAGCTAAAGGTTGCTGGGTGCTGGGGGTCACCTAGGGGGTCCCACTGGAGCGGGGCTGGCTGTAACTAACATTTAAAAGAAATGTCATTTTTGCTTACCTGTGTTTCTGTGTCTCCATGCTGTCGGCGGCCATTTTGAGGTGGTCCATGCCAAGTTTGGCCTCTTGTAACTGCCTGGCGGCCATCTTCCTGTAGTTCGGCCACACCCACTGGCCCCTATCAGGTGATCGGCGGCCATGTTTGTCCACCCTGTATGCAGATATTGCCGTTCGGCGGCCATCTTTTTTGTGGGCTATGGCTGCCTGACCTCTATCTTCTGTCGGCGGCCATTTTCTTAGAGCCCACATTATCTTCCATACAGACGGTTTTGGCAACCATTTTGCGAGAGCCTCCGGCCTCTAGGGTGCATTACACTGGCGCGAAAATTCACACAGGAAGTGCTGATAAAAGAAGCAGACTGACACAGCAGCAAGGGGACAGCATCATAGGCGCAGCATAGCAGTACCTATCCAGGGTGGTGAGTCCTCTGGGTAACCCAGCATCTCTGCAGCGCAGGAGGGTGGCCTATTGATATCTTGCCTGGAGCCCTGTGAGTGTCAGCGTGTGGTCAGCATGGCATCTGAGCCAGATGTCTTCTCCCCTGAAACACCAGATTTAGCAGCTGGTGTCCCTGAGGTGTCTATGGACGCTATGTCGGCAATCCTAGAGGCGTTTGCTGCCAGGGTGGAAGCAGCACACGGGAATACAGGGGGTAATAAACGCCCCCGTCCCCTGCAATCTTCTGGGGATATTTCTGATGCAGAACCAGGTCCAGCTACGGCTCATGGCCCAGATTCTGATGCATCAGAGACTGCAGACCGTGACCGATCGGACAGTGAGGAGGACTCCAAGTCCAGGTCAGTACGCGAGACGGCTTTGGTATCTGACCTTATTACTGCAGTGCGGGATACGCTAAAGTTGGAAAGGACTGAAGAAGTAGCAGATACTCCAGTCCCCTTTGGGTTTCGTAAACCTGCCCGCACTGCTAAGGTGTTCCCTTGTGTGTCTTATTTTGACAAACTCTTATACAAGGAATGGGAGAACCCACTGAGGGTCTTTACAGCCCCAAAGAGGTTTGCAGTACGGTACCCCTTTGAGGAGAGTTTTCTGAAGATATGGACCTCTCCCCCTATAGTGGACCCTTCGGTGTCCAGACTTAATAGAGCCACCACTATTCCAGTAGAAGGGGCTCCTGTTTTCAAGGACCCTGTGGATAAGAAGGCTGAAGCACTCGCTCGCTACCTATACTCAGTGGTAGGCTCAGCAGTACGCCCGGCATTGGCGGGGGCCCTAGTGTCTCAGACACTTACTGAATGGGCAAAATTGCTACTCCAGGGGTTAAAGGAGCGAGATGCTCCTCCTAATGAGATAACTTTGGCCGACCAGTTGGTCCAGGGCCTTAAGTTTGTCTGCGAGTCAGACATGGATACTATTCCCCTGCTGTCAAGAGCTTCGGTTTATGCAGTAGCAATACGCCGCCTGATCTGGCTAAAGGGCTGGTCTGCGGACCAGACTTCCAAGAAAGCCCTATTGGATCTGCCTTTTAAGGGCGACAGACTTTTTGGGGCTTCTCTGGATGACATCATCAAGGATGCTACAGGAGGTAAAAGCACTTTGCTTCCCCAAACTAGCAAGGGTAGGGGACCACGCCAAGGGCAAGGGCCCTCCTTTACTGCACGTAAGCGGTTTTTTCGCCCTCTTAAGGCGACAGGGAAAAGACCCCAGGCCGATAAAGCGCCTGCCCAAGGACAAAAGCGTCCTTGGTCCCGCAGACCCAACAAGCCTGTGGACAAATCTGCGTCCACATGAAGGTCCGCCCCCACCCAGCTCTCGGGTGGGGGGACGTCTTCGCAAATTCGCGACTCAGTGGACTGCTCTAGTCTCCGACAGGTGGGTTTGCGAAGTAATCTCCTCAGGCTACAAGATAGAATTTCTCTCTTGTCCACCAGACAGATTCATCACCTCCAATCTCCAGCTACTACCGACCCGTCGGGAGGCCCTGTATGGGGCGGTCCAGGGTCTACTGGAACGCGGGGTAGTTATTCCAGTTCCAGAACAGGAACGGGGTCAGGGTTTTTACTCAAATCTGTTCATTGTGCCAAAGAAGGAGGGGGTTCGTCCAATCTTGGATCTCAGAGCCCTCAATTGCTTTGTGAAGGTACAAAGATTTCGGATGGAGTCGGTTCGATCCGTAGTCACGGCTCTCCATCCGGGGGACTTTCTGGCCTCCTTGGACATCAAGGACGCATACCTGCATGTCCCCATATACTCCAGACACCAGAGGTTTCTGCGATTTGCTATCGGGAAGAACCACTACCAGTTTGTGGCCCTCCCGTTTGGCCTTGCCTCAGCACCCAGGACGTTCACCAAGGTGCTCGCTCCGATTCTGGCACTTCTAAGACAGCGGGGTATCGCTATCACAGGTTACTTGGACGACCTTCTGCTGAAGGGCCCTTCAAGCTCAGAATTAGAGGTAAGCGTGTCCATTACCTGTCAGACTCTTCGAGACTGTGGTTGGATACTAAACACGCAAAAGTCAGTATTGGTGCCCACTCAACGCCTAGTGTACCTGGGGTTGATTCTGGATTCCTCAGAGGCAAAGGTATTCCTCCCTGTGGAGAAGTTGCAGACCCTCCGGGCTGCAGTACGGCAGCTGACTTCCAGGAATTGGTCGTCACTCCGTTTTTGCATGCGAGTGTTGGGCCTCATGGTAGCCTCCTTCGAGGCGGTCCCATATGCTCAATACCACACTCGAGTGTTACAGAGGGAAGTTCTGTCCAGATGGAACAGATGCCCTTCATCTCTGGATTATCAAATCCGAGTGAGCCACCTAGTCAGGAGATCCCTGGTATGGTGGCTGACAGCACCGGCTCTAATGGCCGGGAAGTCATTTCTTCCGGTTTACTGGATAGTGATCACGACGGACGCCAGCCTTACAGGTTGGGGGGGAGTCTGGGGTGTCCAGTCGGCGCAAGGTCGCTGGACCCCAGAGGAAGCCCTCCTGCCGATCAATGTCCTGGAGATCCGGGCGATCAAGCTGTGCCTCTTCAAATGGTCTCAGAGACTGCAAGGGCGTTCTGTCAGGATCCAGTCAGACAACGCCACAGCAGTGGCATATGTCAATCATCAAGGAGGAACAAGAAGCTCAGCTGCAGCATCGGAGATCGCTCGCATCCTGAAGTGGGCAGAGAGGAGCGTACCGGCACTGTCGGCCGTGTACATTCCGGGTGTGGAAAACTGGCAGGTGGACTACCTGAGCCGCCAGATGCTGGACCAGGGAGAATGGTCCTTACACCCGGAGGTGTTCCAACTCCTCTGCCAAAGATGGGGCACACCAGACGTAGATCTTCTGGCTTCCCGACTCAATCGGAAGGTATTGAGGTTTGTGGCCCGGTCAAGAGACCCATGGGCAGACGCAACGGACGCGTTGGTAGCATCGTGGGGCCAGTATCGGCTAATCTATGCCTTCCCTCCCTTAAGGCTTCTTCCTCTTCTGCTCCGCAGAGTGGAGGCAGAGGGAATTCCAATGATCCTAATCGCTCCAGATTGGCCTCAGCGTCCTTGGTACGCCGATCTAGTACGTCTGGTAGCAGACGTCCCCTGGCGCCTACCACTACGGAAGGACCTGCTGTCGCAAGGTCCCATATTCCATCCTGCTTTACAGTCATTGGCTTTAACGGCATGGCTGTTGAGAACCAGGTACTGAGAGACCGGGGCCTGTCAGACTCAGTAATTTCTACTATGAGAAGTGCTCGGAAACCGTCCTCTAGGAAGGTCTATCACCGCACTTGGAGGCCCTACATCTCCATGTGTGAGGAAATGAAATGGCATCCGCGTACCTATTTGGTTTCCAGAATCCTGCTGTTTTTACAGCATGGGGTAGACCAAAGGCTTGCCCTAAGTACGATTAAGGGACAGATATCTGCCCTGGCTGTCTTTTTTCAGCGACCCCTGGCGACTCACTCTCTCGTGAGTACATTTGTGCAGGGGGTTCGACATGTGGCCCCTCCGGTCCGCCCCCCGTTACCTCCGTGGGACTTGAACCTGGTCCTCTCGGTGCTTCAGAAGGCACCGTTTGAGAATATTAGAGATATTCCCCTGTTGACACTTTCTCAGAAGGTGGTCTTTTTGGTGGCTGTTACGTCAGTTAGACGAGTCTCTGAGCTGGCAGCCTTGTCCTGCAAGGCTCCCTATTTGATTTTCCACAAGGATAAGGTGGTGCTGCGGCCGCAGCCTTCCTTTCTTCCGAAGGTCGTTTCGGCTTTTCATCTCAACGAAGACATTGTACTTCCATCCTTGTGTCCTCAGCCGTCGAATCCTAAGGAGTCGGCGTTGCATTCCTTGGACGTTGTCCGAGCTTTGAGAGTATACATATCTGCTACTTCCCTGTTCCGGAAGTCAGACTCACTGTTTGTTTCGGTGGCTGGTCCCAAGAAGGGCCAAGCAGTCTCATCGGCCACCATCTCTAGGTGGATCCGACAGATAGTAATCCAGGCTTACGCCTTAAAGGGTCAGGCGCCCCCCTTTCCTGTCACGGCGCATTCGACCAGGGCAATAGGTGCCTCTTGGGCTTTCCAACATCAAGCGTCTGTTTCCCAACTATGTAAAGCGGCGACTTGGTCGTCCGCTCACACTTTCACAAAATTCTACAAAGTTGATGTAGGTGCATCTTCGGATGCCTCTTTCGGCCGCAAGGTTTTGCAGGCGGCTGTTTAGAGTTGCAACTCCTCCGTTGGAGGAGTGCTGTTTTGTGTTTTGGGGTGAAGTTTGTTTTTATGCTGTTACCACCCCTCGTTTTTTCTCTGACACTGCTTTGGGACGTCCCACTTTGTCAATAGAGAAGCTGTGTCGGTCCATGGACGAAAGAGTAAATAGGATTTTTTACTCACCGTAAAATCCTTTTCTCTGAGTCCATGGACCGACACAGCACCCACCCCTCCTTTTAAGTTTGTACTGCTTTTTGACGAACTGATCTGCGATGTGCAGACTGAGAGGGTATACCCAGAGGGTCCGCCCCCTGGGCGGTACTGTAGAAGGTGTGATGCAACACTTTTTACAAGTTTTTCTGCCTAGTCACTCCTAATTAACGGATAATACCCACTTTGTCAATAGAGAAGCTGTGTCGGTCCATGGACTCAGAGAAAAGGATTTTACGGTGAGTAAAAAATCCTATTTTTTACTTTTTGCGATTATAAATATCCCCATATAAAAAAAATTTCCTCAGTTTGGGCCGATACGTATTCTTCTACATATTTTTGGTAAAAATAAAATCGCAATCAGCGTTTATTGATTTGCACAAAAGTTATAGCGTCTGTAAAATAGGGGATAGTTTTATAGCATTTTTATTAATATTTTTTTTTTTTTTTTTTTACTAGTAATGGCGGCGATCAGCGATTTTTATTGTGACTGCGACATTATGGCGGACACATCGGACACTTTTGACACCATTTTGGGACCATTGTCATTTATACGGCAATCAGTGCTATAAAAATGCACTGGTTACTGTAAAAATGACACTGGCAGGGAAGGGGTTAACCACTAAGTGGCGCTGAAGGGGTTAAGTGTGTCCTAGGGAGTGATTCTTACTGTGGGGGGAGGGGACTGACTGGGGGAGGTGACCGATGGTTGTCCCTATGTACAAGGGACACTCCATCGGTCTGCTCACCATGACGGGACGTGGATCTCTGTGTTTACACCCCATCATTACACACACAGAGATCCACGTCCCTGGCTCTGTAAATGCCGATCGCGGGTACCTGGCGGACATCGCGGCCGCCAGGTACGCGCATCGGCACCCGCGTGACGTGGCGGGCACGGAAGTTCCCCGATGCGCGCTCGGGGTCCAGGAAAGGGGCGGACGTCAATTGACGTCCTCCCGGCATTCTAGGTCCGCGCTGTCGCCGTCATTCGGCTATAGCGCGGACCTCTAGTGGTTAAGTGCGTAAAGCATTGACAATGCATGAATACAGAGTCCTGGGGGAGGAATGTAACTTTGCCTTCGTGTATGTCTGTACATTGGGGGGAAAACAATGATCGTCTCCCCTGCAGGTTCTGTAAGTTTCCCCGCTTACATAGAAATGAAGGGTCTATAATTTCTATCATCGGTGTATTTTATATGATAGAGACAGAATATCAACCAGTAATCCAGAAACATCACATGATATAAATGGAGTAAAATAAGTATTTGATCCCCTTAGTAGTTGGTGGAGAAACCCTTGTTGGGAAGCACAGAGGTCAGACGTTTCTTGTAGGTGGTGATCAGATTTCCACACATCTCAGGAGGGATTTTGGTATGGGGATAAGGGGGGGTGGTTGGGGGGGTGGGTGTGTGGTTCTGGGGATGGGGGGTGGTCTGGGGGTTGGGGTTGGTGATCAGGTTTCCACACATCTCTGGAGCGATTTTGGTATGGGGATAAGGGGGGGTGGTTGGGGGGTGGGTGTGTGGTTCTGGAGATGGGGGGTGGTCTGGGGGTAGGGGTTGGTGATCAGGTTTCCACACATCTCAGGAGGGATTTTGCTCCTCTCTTCTGTACAGATCTTCTCTAAATCCTGAAGGTTTCTTGGCCGTCTCTTGGCAACTCGAAGTTTCATCTCCCTCCATACATTTTCTATAGGATTAAGGTCTGGAGACTGGCTAGGCCACTCCATGACCTTAATGTGCTTCTTCTTGAGCCTCTCCTCTGTTGCCTTGGCAATAAGTTTTGGGTCATTGTCATGCTGGAAGACCCATCCATGACCCATCTTCAGTGTTCTGGAGGAGGGAAGAAGGTTCTCATCCAAGATCTTGCAATACGTGGCCCCGCCCATTGGCCCCTCAATGCGGCAAAGTCGGCCTGGACCTTTATCAGAGAAACACCCCAAAGCCTCATGTTTCCCCCTCCGTGTGACTGGAGGGATGGAGTTCTTAGGGTCATAGTCACCATTTTTCTTCCTCCAAACACGGCGAGTCGAGTTGCCAAAGAGGTGAATTTTGGTCTCATCTGACCTCAGAACTTTCTCCCCCGATCCTCCTCTGAATCATTTAGATGTTCATTGGGAGACTTCAGACGTTCTGTACCTGTGTCTTCCTGAGGAGGGGGACATGTAGGGGCTGCAGGATTTCAATCCATGGCGGTGTATTGTGTCACCAATGGTGTGTTTGGTGACTGAGGTCCCAACTGAGATCCTTCACAAGCTCCTCCCATGTAGTTCTGGGCGGATCCCTCACTTTTCTCATGACCATCCTCACCCTATGAGGAGAAATCTTCCATGGAGCTCCAGACCGAGGACGATCGATGGTTACTTTGTATTTCTTCCATTTGTGAATAATAATCCCTCCGACAGTTGTCTCCTCCTCACCGAGCTTCTTCCTGATGGTCTTGTAGCCCATTCCAGCCTTGTGCAGGTCTCCAATCTTCTCCCCGACGTCCTCTGACAGCTCTTTGGTCTCCCCCATGATGGTGAGATGTGATTGGAGGAAAGAGATTCTGTGGACAGGTGTCTTTTATACACATAACGAGATGTCATTAGGAGAACCTTCTTAAGCCTCGTACACACGGTCGGACTTCAAACAAACTTTTCTGTGGATTTTTGTCCGAAGGGAGTTGGGCCGGGAACGCCCATAGCATACACACCACAGGACTTTTCTGCAAACTTTCCCAACTTCACGTGGTTTTTCTGCTCTTTACCGCCACCCTTTGGTCAACTTCTGCTATTGTTGGTTGATTTTTAACATTGGTTCTGGGCATGCGTGTTTGTACTTTGGTCAAAAGTCCGATGGATTTCTGTACACACGGTTGGACTTTGCACCGTAGGACTTTTGTTGCCGAAAAGTTTGTCCGTTTTGCAGAGCAAAATTTTGTCTGATGAAAACCGAAAAAGTTTGTCCGATGGCGCGTACACACGGTCTGATTTTTTGGAAAACTTGCTCATTTTGAAGTTTGTTGGCAAAAAGTCAGACCGTGTGTACGAGGCTGAACATTGACAGGATGAATCTGTGTACCACATGAGCACCTACTGTAGCCAGTCTCTGGGGGGACAGAATCATTGTTGGTCGGGGATCAAATACTTATTTTACTCCATTTATAACATTTGTATCATGTGATGTTTCTGGATTTTTGGTTGATTTTCTGTCTCTATCATATAAAATACACCGATGATAAAAATTATAGACCCTTCATTTCTATGTAAGTGGGGAAACTTACACAATCTGCAGGGGAGACGATCGTTATTTTTCACACTGTATATTGCTTTATTGTGCAGTGACAGCAATCTGACAACTAGCTGGCTGTACAGTAGAGCTGCACCATTCTGGCCAAAATGAGAATCGCAATTTTTTTTGCTTAGAATAAAGATCACGATTCTCGCGGCGTAAAATCTTTCACAATATACAAAAAAAAATTTGGGCCCTCTTTACTGGTTAGTTTTTTTTTTTAAATAAATGAAAGTCATTTTTTACAAAAAAATTGCATTTAAAAGACCGCTGCGCAAATACAGTGTGACATAAAATATTGCAACAACCACCATTTTATTCTCTAGGGTCTCTACAAAAAAAAAATATATATATAATGTTTGGGGGGGTTCTAAAAAAAAAAAATGTATTTTAACTTGAAAACAACAAATGTCAGAAAAAGGTTTAGTGTTTAAACGTTCCTAATTTACATACAGAAGTTAATTCCTTTGATGTAAAAGACAAAATGATACAATGTTTAGACTTAAAGCGGAGCTCCACCCTAAAGTGGAACTTCCGCTCATCGGAACCCTCCTCCCTCTGGTGTCACAATTGACACCTTTCAGGGGGGAGGGGGGTGCAGATACCTGTCTAAGACAGGTATTTGCACCCAGTTCTGGGCGTCCTCTCTGCGGGAAATCTGCGGGAAGTGTCACTTCCCGCAGATTCCCCGTTGTGTTCTGGGAGACACTCGGCTTCCATAACACACAGGGACCATTCAGAACGGCGCAGCGCGACTCGCGCATGCGCCGTAGGGAACCGAGCAGTGAAGCCGCAGGGCTTCACTTCCTGGTTCCCTCACCGAGGATGGCGGTGGGGACAGCAGAGTGACGAGCGATCGCTCCTCTTCTGCTGCGGACGTCACGACTCCAGGACAGGTAAGTGTCCTAATATTATAAGTCAGCAGCTGCTGTCTTTTAATATTTTTTTTTCTGCGGCACCTCCGCTTTAAAGAGTGATTCCACCCGCAATTTTTTTTTAAAAGTCAGCAGCTACAAACACTGTAGCTGCTGACTTTTAACAAGGACGCTTACCTGTCCTAGGCGCCCGCGATGAAGCCCCCCCCGATGCCGATCATTGCAGGTCCCACGCCACCATCCTCAGTAAGGGAAACAGGCAGTGAAGCTTGCGGCTTCACTGCCCGTTTCCTACTGCGCATGCGCAAGGCTCGCGCCCTTTTGTGAATGGGATACACACAGTTCCCAGAAAGCAGCGTGCCCCATTCACCAGAAGGAGGATGCAGAAGAAGACCAGCCGCAGACTAAGAAGAGACAGATTAGGAACATCTGCATAGCAACAGGTATCCGCATAGCAACAGTAAAAAAAAAAAAATCCTTTTTTTTTTGTGGCATTTTCCTGTAATTTTTTTTTTTTTTAGGGTGGAACTTCACTTTAACGCTCCACTGATAAAGAATGTTCCAAAACTTGGCAGACTGCCCAGACTTTTGATGGCTGAGAGCAGAGAAAAAATTCCCTGCATACAAAAGATCGGGAAATACTTTGTCAAGATCGCAACGGAGAAAAAAAATCGCGATAACGATTCTTGGCGATTAATTGTGCAGCTCTACTGTATAGATAGCAGTGCTTGTGTACAGGATGGACCGATGTCTGCTCCACTCTGTGTTGGGGGCTCCACTCTCTGTGTTGGGGGCTCCACTCTCTGTGTTGGGGGCTCCACTCTCTGTGTTGGGGGCTCGGTGTCCGGCTGAAAATGTATTTTTCTTATATTACCTGATTGCTTGTTCAGACACCTCCAGTTATTGGGTGACAACGCTCTATTATCCTCCTTATTATTGTCCTGAGTTATAACCCATCACACACACACACACACACACTACTGCTGGAGAATGACGTTGATAGTGCAGGTACGGTCCACCGATGTCACCATCAGTTTATTGTACAAACACTTCCTGTACAGGGTGACAACCCTCTGTTTCTGTTTCCCAGCTGTGCTCCTGCGCTGTGCACACGGACTTCCAATGGCTTCAACTCTCATCACACCGACATGGGCCATTGTTGTCACCCCTGAGCAACCGGCCCTAAGAAATCTCATGCAGCCATCACTGGAGTTTCAGGAGATCACCAGTTCTAGGATAAAACAAAGTTGCAAAAATAAATAAAATGGTATAAAAAAAATAAAAAATCTTGACCATGCATTTTAGAAAACTAAATTAGAAGTACAGTGGAAACTTGGCTTACGAGGATAATCCGTTCCAGGAGAATGCTTGTAATCCAAAGCACCTGCATATCAAAGCGAGTTTCCCCATAGAAGTCAATGGAAACAAAGATAATTCGTTCCGCATTGACTTCTATGGCATGCAATACCGCATGTGGCCAGAGGTGGGGGGGGCGCCGGAGAGCCTCGGAAATACTCGGCTGATCTCGGGAACAGAGTATTTACGAGTGATTCTGAGTATTGTCGCCCCCACACCTCTGGCAAAATGTGGTACTGCACACCCCATTCGCTTGAATTCTGCTTGTTTTGCAAGACAACACTCGCAAACCAAGTCAGGATCTTTCTAAAAAAAAAAGTTGCTCGTCTTTCAAAACGTTCGTTAACTGCGTTACTCGTACACTGAGGTTCCACTGTACAGCCAAGGATTGTTTGGCTGTACAGTGGAACCTCGGATTGCGAGTAACGCGGTTAACGAGTGTTTCCCAATACGAGCGCTGTATTGTTGTTTTGCAAAACGAGCAGGATTCAGGCCACAGCGTTGTGCAGTACCGCTTTTGGCCTGAGGTGGGGGGTGCCGGAGCTGAACGGCGCCGATTGCAGCCGTTCGGAAACGCACGAAAAGGCCAGAGGACAGATCGGCTGACCTCGGAAAGGCTCGTGAATGGAGTCTTTCCGAGGTCAGCCGAACTGTTCTCGGGCCTTTCCGTGTGTTTCCGAGGCTCTCCAGCGCCTCTGGCCGCATGCGGTATTGCATGCCATTGAAGTCAATGCGGAACAAATTATTTTAGTTTCCATTGACTTCGATGGGTAAACTCGCTTTGATATGCGAGTGCTTTGGATTACAAGCATACGCCTGGAACAGATTATGCTCAGTATCCGAGGTTCCACTGTACTTCTCCGGTCTGTTCTGCGCTCCTGTGTCCCGTTTTTAGCGGTCCCGGCTCAGGAAAGATTGTGACTATTTGGTCAGGATCCGCCCACGTACCTGTACCGGCACCCGGCTCAGCCTCTCAGTGAGAGGCTGAGCCGGCCTCCTCCACAGTCCAGCGCTCCCAGTGGGTGGGGGGGCTTTTAGAGCAGGCAGTGGTGACTGGCCATCACCAGCCCTGGGAACTGAGCGATCGGAGGTGTTAGATCGCTCGGTTCTTAGTCTTCGAGCCGGCGGGGGGGACAGATGCAGCATCCACCTAGGTAAGTATGATTCTTAAGCCTCGTACACACGATCGGATTTTCCGACGGGAATTATGTGACGACAGGCTGTTGGCGGAAAATCTGACCGTTTGTACTCTCCATCGGACAATTGTTGTCGGATTTTCCACGGACAAATGTTGGATGGCAGACTTTAAAATTTTCCGCAAACAACGGTCTGTTGTCTGATTTTCCGAGCGTGTGTACAAAAGTCCAATGTACAAACACGCATTCTCGGAAGCAATGCTCACCAAACACAACATTAGCAGAAGGTGCCCAAAGGGTGGCGCTAAAGAGCTGCAAAACGACGTAGTTTTTGTTTGTTGGCCGACAATTCTTTGCAAGTTCATGGCCAACGCCCTTCGGACAAAAGTCCAAGGCTTTGTCTGCAGAAAATCCGATGGTGTGTACCAGGCTTTATTTTTAATAGTAAACTCTGCTTATATAGTGAAATCCTGTATTTTGAAACACTTTTTTTATGTTGATTTTTCAAAGCAGCGGTGTTCTGTCATATTACCAAATCTGTGAGATTAGCAGGTTGGCCGCTGCTTTTAAAATTCAACAATAAAATAGACAAATTTTTAATTACAGTATTTCACGATATAAGTGTGAAATGTAAGACTTGGGTGGGTGTACAAAGATGTCCGCTTGCCGCCTTCTCACTGTATCCTTACTGTGGACAAGTGCGGGGTGTAGCAAGATGGCGGCGAACGTCACTTCCGTTAGAAAATCTGACGGGTCGTCTAATCTGATGAATCACAGGCCCAAATAGTGTCACATGACAGAGTGAAGTCCTCTGCCTCCCTAGACTCCAATGCAAGCTGACATCGGGGATTTTGGTGACAGTGTAAGGAGAGTGAGGAAGCTCTGGGGACCCTTCCATAACCACTAGGGTTGTCCCGATACCACTTTTTTAAGACCGAGTACAAGTACTGATACTTTTTTTCAAGTACTCACCAATACCGAGTACCGATACTTTTTTTTAATCTCTTGTGTCAGTATTTTTTTTTTACAATTTATTTTATTTTATTTTTATTTTTTTTATAATGTGTGTGTTTTCTTTTATTTATTATTTTTTAAAATACATTTTTATTTTATTTTTATTTTCTTCTTTTTTTTTTATCAGCCCTGTTGGGGGGCTTTGGTGAGATATCGGGAGTCTTAACAGACCTCTGACATCTCCCCTTTGAGACAGGGAAAGAGACTAGGGACACAGCAGCCTCAGTTGCGCTGAAAATGAATGGAGAGAAGACAGCGGCTCCTTTCCATTCATAAACTGACACATTGTAAACACAGTTTACGATGTTTCAGCTATGTGAATGGACAGAGTCAGTGATCACTGACTCTGTACATTCCGACCAGTAAGGAGCCGGATTTACCGGCTCCTACCTCCGCTCTCCATCCTGACAGATCGAGGGGGTGGAGGAGGAGCACGGAGGGGGGCGGCAGCACGGAGGGGGACACAGAGGGGGGACGGCGGCATGGAGGGGGACGGTGGCATGGAGGGGAACGGCGGCATGGAGGGGAACGGCGGCATGGAGGGAGAGAGCAGCATGGAGGGGGACGGCAGCATGGAGGGGAACGACGGCATGAAAGGGAACGGTGGCATGGAGGGAGAGAGCAGCATGGAGGGAGATGGCGGCATGGAGGGGGACGGCGGCATGGACGGGGACGGCGGCATGGAGGAGAACGGCGGACACGGACGGGAACGGCGGCATGGAGGGGAACGGCGGCATGGAGGGGACCGGCGGCATGAAAGGGAACGGTGGCATGGAGGAGAACGGCGGCATAGAGGGGACCGGCGGCATGAAAGGGAACGGTGGCATGGAGGGGAACGCCGGCATGGAGGGAGAGAGCAGCATGGAGGGGAACGGCGGCATGGAGGGGAACGGCGGCATGGAGGGGAACGGCGGCATGAAGGGGAACGGCGGCATGAAGGCGAACGGCGGCATGAAGGCGAACGGCGGCATGAAAGGGAACGGTGGCATGGAGGGGAACGGTGACATGGAGGGGGACGGTGGTATGAAGGGGAACGGCGGCATGAAAGGGAACGGTGGCATGGAGGGGAACGGCGGCATGGAGGGGAACGGCGGCATGAAGGGGAACGGCAGCATGAAAGGGAACGGCGGCATGAAGGGGAATGGCGGCATTAAGGGGGACGGCGGCATGAAAGGGAACGGCGGCATGAAAGGGAACGGTGGCATGGACGGCAAACAGTGGCATGAAGGGGAAAGGCGGCATGAAAGGGAATGGTGGCATGGACGGGAACGGCGGCATGAAAGGGAATGGCAGCATAAAGGGGAACGCCGGCATGGAGGTGGACACGGAGGGAGAGAGCAGCATGGAGGGGGACATGGAGGGAGAGAGCAGCATGGAGGGGGACGGCAGCATGGAGGGGGACGGCAGCTAGGGTTGCCACCTTTTCTTCAAGCCAAACCCGAACACTTTACTGGCACACAGCATTTTTTTTTTAGTATACACTATAGACCAGTGGTTCTTAACCTTGTTGGAGGTACTGACCCCCACCAGTTTCATATGCGCATTCACTGAACCCTTCTTAATTGGAAAAATAAAATATGTCCCCCAAATGCAGCCAGTTTGTCCCCCAAATGCAGCCAGTTTGTCCCTCAAATGCAGCCAGTTTGTCCCCCAATATACAGCCAGTTTGTCGTCCCATATACAGCCAGTTTGTCGTCCCATATACAGCCAGTTTGTCCCCCAAATGCAGCCAGTTTGTGTCCCATATACAGCCAGTTTGTCCCCCATATGCAGCCAGTTTGTGTCCCATATACAGCCAGTTTGTCCCCCAAATGCAGCCAGTTTGTGTCCCATATACAGCCAGTTTGTCCCCCAAATGCAGCCAGTTTGTGTCCCATATACAGCCAGTTTGTCCCCCATATGCAGCCAGTTTCTCCTCCATATGCAGCCAGTTTGTCCCTCATATGCAGCCAGTTTGTCCCCCATAATACAGCCTGTTTGTCCCCCATAATACAGCCAGTTTGTCCCTCATATGCAGCCAGTTTGTCCCCCATAATACAGCCTGTTTGTCCCCCATAATACAGCCAGTTTGTCCCTCATATGCAGCCAGTTTGTCCCCCATAATACAGCCTGTTTGTCCCCCATAATACAGCCTGTTTGTCCCCCATAATACAGCCAGTTTGTCCCCCAATATGCAGCCAGTTTGTCCCCCATAATACAGCCAGTTTGTCCCATATGCAGCCAGTTTGTTCCATATGCAGCCAGTTTGTCCCCATAATACAGCCAGTTTGTCCCCCAATATACAGCCAGTTTGTCTCCCAATATACAGCCAGTTTGTCCCCCAATATACAGCCAGTTTGTCCCCCAATATACAGCCAGTTTGTCCCCATATGCAGCCGGTTTGTCCCCATATGCAGCCAGTTTGTCCCCATATGCAGCCAGTTTGTCCCCATAATACAGCCAGTTTGTCCCCCAATATACAGCCAGTTTGTCTCCCAATATACAGCCAGTTTGTCCCCCAATATACAGCCAGTTTGTCCCCATATGCAGCCAGTTTGTCCCCATATGCAGCCAGTTTGTCCCAAATGCAGCCAGTTTGTCCCCATAATACAGCCAGTTTGTCCCCATAATACAGCCAGTTTGTCCCCCAAATGCAGCCAGTTTGTCCCCCAAATGCAGCCAGTTTGTCCCCCATAATACAGCCAGTTTGTCCCCCAATATGCAGCCAGTTTGTCCCCCATAATACAGCCAGTTTGTCCCATATGCAGCCAGTTTGTCCCATATGCAGCCAGTTTGTCCCCCAATATACAGCCAGTTTGTCTCCCAATATACAGCCAGTTTGTCCCCCAATATACAGCCAGTTTGTCCCCATATGCAGCCAGTTTGTCCCCATATGCAGCCAGTTTGTCCCAAATGCAGCCAGTTTGTCCCCATAATACAGCCAGTTTGTCCCCATAATACAGCCAGTTTGTCCCCCAATATACAGCCAGTTTGTCCCCCAATATACAGCCAGTTTGTCTCCCAATATACAGCCAGTTTGTCTCCCAATATACAGCCAGTTTGTCCCCCAATATACAGCCAGTTTGTCCCCATATGCAGCCAGTTTGTCCCAAATGCAGCCAGTTTGTCCCCCAAATGCAGCCAGTTTGTCCCCCAAATGCAGCCAGTTTGTCCCCCAAATGCAGCCAGTTTGTCCCCATAATACAGCCAGTTTGTCCCCCAAATGCAGCCAGTTTGTCCCCCAAATGCAGCCAGTTTGTCCCCCAAATGCAGCCAGTTTGTCTCCCAAATGCAGCCAGTTTGTCTCCCAAATGCAACCAGTTTGTCTCCCAAATGCAGCCAGTTTGTCTCCCAAATGCAGCCATTTTGTCTCCCAAATGCAGCCAGTTTGTCCCCCAATATACAGCCAGTTTGTCCCCCAAATGCAGCCAGTTTGTCCCCCAAATGCAGCCAGTTTGTCCCAAATGCAGGCAGTTTGTCCCCATAATACAGCCAGTTTGTCCCCCAAATGCAGCCAGTTTGTCCCCCAAATGCAGCCAGTTTGTCCCCCAATATACAGCCAGTTTATCCCCCAAATGCAGCCAGTTTGTCCCCCAAATGCAGCCAGTTTGTCCCCCAAATACAGCCAGTTTGTCCCCCAAATGCAGCCAGTTTGTCCCCCAATATACAGCCAGTTTGTCCCCCAAATGCAGCCAGTTTGTCCCCCAATATACAGCCAGTTTGTCCCCCCCAGCCCTCCACTTACCTTCCTTGGGTCAGCGCCGTCCTTTTTCCGTCCTCAATGTCTTCTCTTCTCTTCTTCTGGTAGTGTTATGTCCTTTAGGTATATGTATATAGGGAAAATATTAGTAATTAATTGTATGAATTATCAAATGTTCACATCAATGGAGGATAATAAATTAAGTACTCAGATATATAAATATGTTTAGTTAATCACATGTATAAACACACACACTTAAATGCATATAGATACTGAGATAAAAAAATGGCGGCATGAAGGGGAACGGCGGCATGGAGGGGAACGGCGGCATGAAAGGGAACGGCGGCATGGATGGGAACGGTGGCATGAAGGGGAACGGCGGCATGGAGGGGAACGGCGGCATGGAGGGGAACGGCGGCATGAAGGGGGACGGCAGCATGAAGGGGAACGGTAGCATGAAGGGGAACGGTGGCATGAAGGGGAATGGCGGCATGAAAGGGAACGGCGGCATGGAGGGGAACGGCGGCATGAAGGGGAACGCTGGCATGGAGGGGGACACGGAGGGAGAGAGCAGCATGGAGGGGGACATGGAGGGAGGGAGAGAGCAGCAAAATGGAGGTGGCTGGAGGAGGATACGGGGACAATCAGCGGTGATCATGTGTGGGGGAGTTACAAGCTCCGATCACCGCTGATTTTAAAGCACCTGAAAGCCGCGCGGGGAGGAGAGAGAAGCGGGGAAACAGCTGTCAAGCTTTTAAATCTATACATCGGTGATCGGTGCTTGTAACACCCCCACACACGATCACCGCTGACTATACAAGTATCGGGTGAAGCATCGGGAACATTTGCCCGAGTACAAGTACTCAGGCAAATGCTCGGTATCGGTATCAGGACAACCCTAATAACCACTGATAGACATGGTGGCGGTGTCTCTTCATAGGACCAGTCAGCACTCCCATTACAAAGAGACTAGACATGTGCACTGCTGAAAGATTTGTTCGTTTTCGTTAGAATTCGTTTTTTTTTTTTTTGCATTTTTCGGAAATTCTGTAAATTCGTAAATTCAAAAATCCAAATTTTCTGATTTTGGAGTTTTCGAATTTCTGATTTTCTAATATCCGATTTTTTAATCTCCGATATTCGGAAATTCGAAATTTCAGAAATCCGAAAATTCGGAAATTGAAAAATTCGGAGCTTTCGGAATGAACAAATTTGTCAAAAATTTGTTAAAAAACGAATTCGGAACTAAACGAATTGCACATTGTCTAAAAGAGACCCTGTCACCAGAACAATCTTCCCATAGGACTGTATGTGCATTTAATGTACTTGATTCATGTTATTTCCTGTAGAATCCTCCCCAATTCCTGACACCATGTTGGATGTGATGTCAACAGACTCGGAGCTGTCACTCAAATTACACTCTATACCAGGGGTAGGTAAGAGTGGTGCTCTAGCTGTGGTGAAACTACAACTCCCATCCTGCCACTGGGAGTCATCCCTGCAGGTGTCAATCTTGCAATGCCTCGTGGGTGTTGTAGTTCCACAACTGGAGTGCTGACCCCTGCTCTATAGTAGTGGGTGGGGCAGGGCGGGGCGGAGGAGCTGGGCCGACACAGAATAAGGGTGATGTGCAAAAGCTGAAAAAGAAAAGGCGTTGAGCACAAATAATTTGGTAAGGTAAGGTGCCTGGGCGCGTGAAGAAGATCCTCCTGAAGACCTCGTGGTTCGGGCGTTAACCCCTCTTATCTCCTCCCATCGACACCACGGCAGGTTCCCCGCCGTACCATCTCCGGAAAGGGACAAAAAGGGTAGCACTGTGACGGCCAATCTACCTCGAGCCTACGGGTACCCCGCCACCCAGAGGCCAAAGAGATTATTACACCGTCCAATCTTCCACGAACACAAATGGTCCATTACTCCCATACTTACACACCTGGGTGTCCCACCTAAATTTAGACACCCCGCTACATATCTCTACCAATAAAAAGGCAACAATTGTACACTATACACCAACCGGTAATTTTATTAGGTCCCCCATGCTAGTAGCGGGTTGGACCCCCTTTATCATTGATAATAGGGGGTGTGGCACAGTGGTAGTGGGCGGGGTTAGGAAGCAGTAACATACACATTGATAATATGAAGAGATGAGAAGGGGGTGTGGCACAGTGGTAGTGGGCGCGGTTAGGAATCAGTAACATACACATTGATAATATGAAGAGATGAGAAGGGGGTGTGGCACAGTGGTAGTGGGCGGGGTTAGGAATCAGTAACATACACATTGATAATATGAAGAGATGAGAAGGGGGTGTGACACTGTGGTAGTGGGCGGGGTCAGGAATCAGTAACATACACATTGATAATATGAAGAGATGAGAAGGGGGTGTGACACTGTGGTAGTGGGCGGGGTCAGGAATCAGTAACATACACATTGATAATATGAAGAGATGGAGAAGGGGGTGTGGCACAGTGCTAGTGGGCGGGGTTAGGAAGAAGTAACATACACATTGATAATATGAAGAGATGGAGAAGGGGTGTGGCACTGTGGTAGTGGGCGGAGTTAGGAAGCAGTAACATACACATTGATAATATGAAGAGATGGAGAAGGGGGTGTGGCCCAGTGGTAGTGGGCGGGGTTAGGAAGCAGTAACATACACATTGATAATATGAAGAGATGGAGAAGGGGGTGTGGCCCAGTGGTAGTGGGCGGGGTTAGGAAGAAGTAACATACACATTGATAATATGAAGAGATGAGAAGGGGGTGTGGCACAGTGGTAGTGGGTGGGGTTAGGAATCAGTAACATACACATTGATAATATGAAGAGATGGAGAAGGGGGTGTGGCACTGTGGTAGTGGGCGGGGTTAGGAAGCAGTAACATACACATTGATAATATGAAGAGATGAGAAGGGGGTGTGGCCCAGTGGTAGTGGGCGCGGTTAGGAAGCAGTAACATACACATTGATAATATGAAGAGATGAGAAGGGGGTGTGGTAGTGGGCGGGGTTAGGAATCAGTAACATACACATTGATAATATGAAGAGATGGAGAAGGGGGTGTGGCACTGTGGTAGTGGGCGGGGTTAGGAAGCAGTAACATACACATTGATAATATGAAGAGATGGAGAAGGGGGTGTGGCACTGTGGTAGTGGGCGGGGTTAGGAAGCAGTAACATACACATTGATAATATGAAGAGATGAGAAGGGGGTGTGGCCCAGTGGTAGTGGGCGGGGTTAGGAAGAAGTAACATACACATTGATAATATGAAGAGATGAGAAGGGGGTGTGGCACTGTGGTAGTGGGCGGGATTAGGAATCAGTAACATACACATTGATAATATGAAGAGATGGAGAAGGGGGTGTGGTAGTGGGCGGGGTTAGGAATCAGTAACATACACATTGATAATATGAAGAGATGGAGAAGGGGGTGTGGCACTGTGGTAGTGGGCGGGGTTAGGAAGCAGTAACATACACATTGATAATATGAAGAGATGGAGAAGGGGGTGTGGCACTGTGGTAGTGGGCGGGGTTAGGAAGCAGTAACATACACATTGATAATATGAAGAGATGGAGAAGGGGGTGTGGCACAGTGGTAGTGGGCGGGGTTAGGAATCAGTAACATACACATTGATAATATGAAGAGATGAGAAGGGGGTGTGGCACAGTGGTAGTGGGCGGGGTTAGGAATCAGTAACATACACATTGATAATATGAAGAGATGAGAAGGGGGTGTGACACTGTGGTAGAGGGCGGGATTAGGAATCAGTAACATACACATTGATAATATGAAGAGATGGAGAAGGGGGTGTGGCCCAGTGGTAGTGGGCGGGGTTAGGAAGCAGTAACATACACATTGATAATATGAAGAGATGGAGAAGGGGGTGTGGCCCAGTGGTAGTGGGCGGGGTTAGGAAGAAGTAACATACACATTGATAATATGAAGAGATGGAGAAGGGGGTGTGGCACTGTGGCAGTGGGCGGGGTTAGGAAGAAGTAACATACACATTGATAATATGAAGAGATGGAGAAGGGGGTGTGGCACTGTGGCAGTGGGCGGGGTTAGGAATCAGTAACATACACATTGATAATATGAAGAGATGGAGAAGGGGGTGTGGCACTGTGGCAGTGGGCGGGGTTAGGAATCAGTAACATACACATTGATAATATGAAGAGATGGAGAAGGGGGTGTGGCACTGTGGCAGTGGGCGGGGTTAGGAAGCAGTAACATACACATTGATAATATGAAGAGATGAGAAGGGGGTGTGGCCCAGTGGTAGTGGGCGGGGTTAGGAAGAAGTAACATACACATTGATAATATGAAGAGATGGAGAAGGGGGTGTGGCACTGTGGTAGTGGGCGGGATTAGGAATCAGTAACATACACATTGATAATATGAAGAGATGGAGAAGGGGGTGTGGTAGTGGGCGGGGTTAGGAATCAGTAACATACACATTGATAATATGAAGAGATGAGAAGGGGGTGTGGCACTGTGGTAGTGGGTGGGGTTAGGAATCAGTAACATACACATTGATAATATGAAGAGATGAGAAGGGGGTGTGGCACTGTGGTAGTGGGCGGGGTTAGGAAGCAGTAACATACACATTGATAATATGAAGAGATGAGAAGGGGGTGTGGCACTGTGGTAGTGGGCGGGGTTAGGAAGCAGTAACATACACATTGATAATATGAAGAGATGAGAAGGGGGTGTGGCCCAGTGGTAGTGGGCGGGGTTAGGAAGAAGTAACATACACATTGATAATATGAAGAGATGAGAAGGGGGTGTGGCACTGTGGTAGTGGGCGGGATTAGGAATCAGTAACATACACATTGATAATATGAAGAGATGGAGAAGGGGGTGTGGTAGTGGGCGGGGTTAGGAATCAGTAACATACACATTGATAATATGAAGAGATGGAGAAGGGGGTGTGGCACTGTGGTAGTGGGCGGGGTTAGGAATCAGTAACATACACATTGATAATATGAAGAGATGAGAAGGGGGTGTGGCACTGTGGTAGTGGGCGGGGTTAGGAATCAGTAACATACACATTGATAATATGAAGAGATGAGAAGGGGGTGTGGCACTGTGGTAGTGGGTGGGGTTAGGAATCAGTAACATACACATTGATAATATGAAGAGATGGAGAAGGGGGTGTGGCACTGTGGTAGTGGGCGGGGTTAGGAAGCGGTAACATACACATTGATAATATGAAGAGATGAGAAGGGGGTGTGGCACTGTGGTAGTGGGCGGGGTTAGGAATCAGTAACATACACATTGATAATATGAAGAGATGAGAAGGGGGTGTGGCACAGTGGTAGTGGGCGGGGTTAGGAAGAAGTAACATACACATTGATAATATGAAGAGATGAGAAGGGGGTGTGGCACAGTGGTAGTGGGTGGGGTTAGGAATCAGTAACATACACATTGATAATATGAAGAGATGAGAAGGGGGCGTGGCACTGTGGTAGTGGGCGGAGTTAGGAAGCAGTAACATACACATTGATAATATGAAGAGATGGAGAAGGGGGTGTGGCCCAGTGGTAGTGGGTGGGGTTAGGAAGCAGTAACACACACATTGATAATATGAAGAGATGGAGAAGGGGGTGTGGCACAGTGGTAGTGGGCGGGGTTAGGAATCAGTAACATACACATTGATAATATGAAGAGATGGAGAAGGGGGTGTGGCACAGTGGTAGTGGGCGGGGTTAGGAATCAGTAACATACACATTGATAATATGAAGAGATGGAGAAGGGGGTGTGGCACAGTGGTAGTGGGCGGGGTTAGGAATCAGTAACATACACATTGATAATATGAAGAGATGAGAAGGGGGTGTGGCACAGTGGTAGTGGGCGGGGTTAGGAATCAGTAACATACACATTGATAATATGAAGAGATGAGAAGGGGGTGTGGCACTGTGGTAGTGGGCGGGATTAGGAATCAGTAACATACACATTGATAATATGAAGAGATGGAGAAGGGGGTGTGGTAGTGGGCGGGGTTAGGAATCAGTAACATACACATTGATAATATGAAGAGATAGAGAAGGGGGTGTGGCACAGTGGTAGTGGGCGGGGTTAGGAAGAAGTAACATACACATTGATAATATGAAGAGATGAGAAGGGGGTGTGGCACAGTGGTAGTGGGCGGGGTTAGGAATCAGTAACATACACATTGATAATATGAAGAGATGAGAAGGGGGTGTGGCACAGTGGTAGTGGGCGGGGTTAGGAATCAGTAACATACACATTGATAATATGAAGAGATGAGAAGGGGGTGTGGCACTGTGGTAGTGGGCGGGATTAGGAATCAGTAACATACACATTGATAATATGAAGAGATGGAGAAGGGGGTGTGGTAGTGGGCGGGGTTAGGAATCAGTAACATACACATTGATAATATGAAGAGATGAGAAGGGGGTGTGGCACTGTGGTAGTGGGCGGGATTAGGAAACAGTAACATACACATTGATAATATGAAGAGATGAGAAGGGGGTGTGGCCCAGTGGTAGTGGGCGGGGTTAGGAAGAAGTAACATACACATTGATAATATGAAGAGATGAGAAGGGGGTGTGGCACAGTGGTAGTGGGCGGGGTTAGGAATCAGTAACATACATATTGATAATATGAAGAGATGAGAAGGGGGTGTGGCACTGTGGTAGTGGGCGGGGTTAGGAATCAGTAACATACACATTGATAATATGAAGAGATGGAGAAGGGGGTGTGGCACTGTGGTAGTGGGCGGGGTTAGGAATCAGTAACATACACATTGATAATATGAAGAGATGAGAAGGGGGTGTGGCACTGTGGTAGTGGGCGGGATTAGGAATCAGTAACATACACATTGATAATATAAAGAGATGGAGAAGGGGGTGTGGCCCAGTGGTAGTGGGCGGGGTTAGGAAGAAGTAACATACACATTGATAATATGAAGAGATGAGAAGGGGGTGTGGCCCAGTGGTAGTGGGCGGGGTTAGGAATCAGTAACATACACAATGATAATATGAAGAGATGGAGAAGGGGGTGTGGCCCAGTGGTAGTGGGCGGGGTTAGGAATCAGTAACATACACAATGATAATATGAAGAGATGGAGAAGGGGGTGTGGCACAGTGGTAGTGGGCGGGGTTAGGAAGCAGTAACATACACATTGATAGTATGAAGAGATGAGAAAGGGGTGTGGCACTGTGGTAGTGGGCGGGGTTAGGAATCAGTAACATACACATTGATAATATGAAGAGATGGAGAAGGGGGTGTGGCACTGTGGTAGTGGGCGGGGTTAGGAAGTGGTAACATACACATTGATAATATGAAGAGATGGAGAAAGGGTGTGGCCCAGTGGGAGGGGTCAGGATAGGCTGACATACATGGAGACAATAGATGACAGGAGGGGCGTGGCACAAGGACAATAAGCTGTGTAATACTGCGGCAGGAGCGGTGCATGCTGGGACATGTAGTCCACGCCCCGTTCTAAGCATGGCCAGAGCGGTGTGAGAGAACTACAATCCCAGAATCCCCTTCTCCCCAGTGCCTTGTCCCCGCCTACTTTTCCTTTCCCTATGTCCCCCCTGATGTTTCCGGCTCCACCTCCTCCTCCTTCCCATTTGTCCACCCGACCTTCCCTCCTCCCCCTCACATGTCCGGCCCCTCCTTCCCTTCCTCCTCATTGGTCAGTGCCGGTGTTTCCTCCTCCTCCTATGTGTATATGTCAGTCCCCGCCCCTTTCCTGTCACTCTCCCGGAGATCGGTGGACGGATCGGATCGGAAATGGCGGACCCGGGCGGAGTGTCGGAGGACAGTACGGCGGGGGGGAATGTGGAAGTGTCGGCGGTACAGAACGTAGCAGACCCCTCGGTATTACAGAAATATATCCGGAAGTTGGTGCCGCTCCTGTTGGAAGATGGAGGGGAGGCGCCGGCTGCTCTGGAGTCCGCACTGGAGGAGAAGAGCGCCATGGAGGAGATGAGGAAATTCCTCTCAGAACCGCAAATACACACCGTGCTGGTGGAGAGGAGCACACTGAAGGGTGAGCGGGGGGGAGGGGACCGCCTGTCATGATTGGTCCTCCGATCACAGGGGGGCGCTGTGTTCTGTCATATTAGGAAACTCGTCAGAATCTCCATTACGTCACTTCTGGTTTCTTTAAACCATCAGTAATTGGAGATTTGGATGAATTTCTGATTGGACAGAACGCTGACAACCCAATACAGTCCAGTACAGGATGACTTGGCTGTTTTGGCAGCACAGCGTCTAACGAGGACAAAGTTGTCGCCGCCTCGGAGGCGGCCATTTTGTTGGTTAGTATTGGTGCAGAGTAACAGTCTCCGCTCATCATGTCGTACATCGGACTGTATCCGGTTGCCGGTGTTTTGTCCAAACAGCGATTTGTCAAAATCTCCTTCAATTACTGAGGGTTTAAAGAAAACTGAAGTTACGTAGTTGGCGTTTCTGACGAGTTGGTTACTTTGACAGAACCCCGGCACAGAGCGGATCTCCGATGACCGGTGTCTTATCGACCTAGTTTCCCTATCGATATGGTTCCTTAACGCGTCTGCGCATGCACACTCGGGACACACGGAAATCGACGAACATCTACAGCTGTAGACGCGTTCGCTCCCGAGCATACACGCTGCTCAGCAAGGGGCGGAGACTGGGACACAGGCCGCTCCATAGGGCAGCATTAAAGTTGTTGATGGGCGGCTGACACGCCGCTCTGTATTTTTGTCAATGTTGATGAGCGCCCGCAAGGGGCGGAGACTGTGACACGCCGCTCTATAGGGCGAGTGTTGTACATATAATTGTTATATGCTGCCCTATAGAGCGGCGTGTCCTAGTCTCCGCCCCTTGTGGCCGCTCATGAACATTTAAAAAAAATACAGCGGCGTGTCGTGTCCCATCAACTTGCTAGTCTCCACCCCTGCCGCTTTCTTGTCGAGCTGGTTCCCTAGCATCGGGAGCGAGCGCGTCTACAGCTGCTTCGCTCTGAGAATTCCGTCACCTCGGATTGCGCCTGCGCAGTCGAGCTCGGCAGAACACCGGCGTTCTATCGGGAAGTGCCCGGCTACTGAATAGTGCTCGAGACGAACCGCGCATGCGCCGTACGATCAGCTGTAGTGTCGGCGAGACCACGCATGCGCACAATAGGTGACTGAAGACATTTTGGAGTCAGACTGCCTCGCGCTGACGAGGCACGTTCATGTAGATGAGGGGGCGGAGTTTTACATGAAGGGGGCGGGTTTTTCAATGATTGGCTGTGCTGCAAAGATGGGGCAGAATTTTTTTAACGTTGCCCAAGAAATCTGCAAACAAATCTTTATCTGCTACAGAAAAAGCCGCCCTTCAGTTGACTAAACGCGCCCCGTAAGCGTCCAGGAAGAATAACAGATAAAAATTTGTTTGGCCATCGATTAAATAATTCCGCCCCCCAGCACTGCCAACCATTGACAAAACCGCCCCCTTCATGTAAAACTCCGCCCCCCCCCACCGACATGAACGTGCCTCCTCTTGCCTGCGTCCCCCCCCGGTGGGCGTGCCTTGCCTGCGTCCCCCCCGGTGGGCGTGCCTTGCCCGCGTCCCCCCGGTGGGCGTGCCTTGCCCGCGTCCCCCCCGGTGGGCGTGCCTTGCCCGCGTCCCCCCCGGTGGGCGTGCCTTGCCCGCGCCCCCCCCCCGATGGGCGTGCCTTGCCCGCGCCCACCCCCCACCGATGGGCGTGCCTTGCCCGCGCCCCCCCCCCCGATGGGCGTGCCTTGCCCGCGCCCCCCCCCCCGATGGGCGTGCCTTGCCCGCGGCCCCCCCCCCCCCGATGGGCGTGCCTTGCCCGCGCCCCCCCCCCGATGGGCGTGCCTTGCCTGCGCCCCCCCCCCCCGATGGGCGTGCCTTGCCTGCGCCCCCCCCCGATGGGCGTGCCTTGCCTGCGCCCCCCCCCCCCGATGGGCGTGCCTTGCCTGCGCCCCCCCCCGGTGGGCGTGCCTTGCCTGCGCCCCCCGCCGGTGGGCGTGCCTTGCCTGCGCCCCCCGCCGGTGGGCGTGCCTTGCCTGCGCCCCCCGCCGGTGGGCGTGCCTTGCCTGCGCCCCCCCTGATGGGCGTGCCTTGCCTGCGCCCCCCCCCCTGATGGGCGTGCCTTGCCTGCGCCCCCCCCCCTGATGGGCGTGCCTTGCCTGCGCCCCCCCCCTGATGGGCGTGCCTTGCCTGCGCCCCCCCCCCCCCCCCCGATGGGCGTGCCTTGCCTGCGCCCCCCCCCCCGATGGGCGTGCCTTGCCTGCGCCCCCCCCCCGATGGGCGTGCCTTGCCTGCGCCCCCCGGTGGGCGTGCCTTGCTGCCCCCCGGCCCCCCGGTGGGCGTGCCTTGCCTGCGCCCCCCGGTGGGCGTGCCTTGCCTGCGCCCCCCCGGTGGGCGTGCCTTGCCTGCCCCCCCCCCGGTGGGCGTGCCTTGCCTGCCCCCCCCCCGGTGGGCGTGTCCTTTGCCTGCGCCCCCCCCCGGGTGGCGTGTCTTGCCTGCGCCCCCCCCCGGTGGGCGTGTCTTGCCTGCGCCCCCCCCCGGTGGGCGTGTCTTGCCTGCGCCCCCCCCCCCGGTGGGCGTGTCTTGCCTGCGCCCCCCCCCCGGTGGGCGTGTCTTGCGTGCGCCCCCCCCGGTGGGCGTGTCTTGCGTGCGCCCCCCCCCCCCCCCGGTGGGCGTGTCTTGCGTGCGCCCCCCCGGTGGGCGTGTCTTGCGTGCGCCCCCCCCGGTGGCGTGTCTTGCGTGCGCCCCCCCCCCCCCGGTGGGCGTGCCTTGCCTGCACCCCCCCCCCCCCCCGGTGGGCGTGCCTTGCCTGCGCCCCCCCCCCCCCCCGGTGGGCGTGCCTTGCCTGCGCCCCCCCCCCGGTGGGCGTGCCTTGCCTGCGCCCCCCCCCCCGGTGGGCGTAGCCTTGCCTGCGCCCCCCCCCCCGGTGGGCGTGCCTATCCTGCGCCCCCCCACCCGGTGGGCGTTGCCTATCCTGCGCCCCCCCCCCGGTGGGCGTGCCTATCCTGCGCCCCCCCCCGGTGGGCGTTGCCTATCCTCGCCCCCCCGGTGGGCGTGCTTGCCTGCGCCCCCCCCCCCGGTGGGCGTGCCTTGCCTGCGCCCCTCCGGTGGGCGTGCCTTGCCTGCGCCCCTCCCGGTGGGCGTGTCTTGCCTGCGCCCCCCCCCCCGGTGGGCGTGCCTTGCCTGCGCCCCCCCCCCGGTGGGCGTGCCTTGCCTGCGCCCCCCCCCGGTGGGCGTGCCTTGCCTGCGCCCCCCCCCCCGGTGGGCGTGCCTTGCCGCCCCCCCCGGTGGGCGTGCCTTGCCCGCCCCCCCGGTGGGCGTGTCTTGCCTGCGCCCCCCCGGTGGGCGTGCCTTGCCTGCGCCCCCCCCCCCCCCCCGGTGGGCGTGCCTTGCCTGCGCCCCCCCCCCCCGGTGGGCGTGCCTTGCCTGCGCCCCCCCCGGTGGGCGTGCCTTGCCTGCGCCCCCCCGGTGGGCGTGCCTTGCCTGCGCCCCCCCGGTGGGCGTGCCTTGCCTGCGCCCCCCCGGTGGGCGTGCCTTGCCTGCGCCCCCCCGGTGGGCGTGCCTTGCCTGCGCCCCCCCCGGTGGGCGTGCCTTGCCTGCGCCCCCCCCCCCGGTGGGCGTGCCTTGCCTGCGCCCCCCCCCCCGGTGGGCGTGCCTTGCCTGCGCCCCCCCCGGTGGGCGTGCCTTGCCTGCGCCCCCCCCCCGGTGGGCGTGCCTTGCCTGCGCCCCCCCCCCCCCGGTGGGCGTGCCTTGCCTGCGCCCCCCCCCCGGTGGGCGTGCCTTGCCTGCGCCCCCCCCGGTGGGCGTGCCTTGCCTGCGCCCCCCCCCGGTGGGCGTGCCTTGCCTGCGCCCCCCCCGGTGGGCGTGCCTTGCCTGCGCCCCCCCCCCGGTGGGCGTGCCTTGCCTGCGCCCCCCCCGGTGGGCGTGCCTTGCCTGCGCCCCCCCCCGGTGGGCGTGCCCTGCCTGCGCCCCCCCCCCCGGTGGGCGTGCCCTGCCTGCGCCCCCCCCCCCCGTGGGCGTGCCTTGCCTGCGCCCCCCCCCCCCCGGTGGGCGTGCCTTGCCTGCGCCCCCCCCCCCGGTGGGCGTGCCTTGCCTGCGCCCCCCCCCCGGTGGGCGTGTCTTGCCTGCGCCCCCCCCCCCCGGGTGGGGCGTGTCTTGCCTGCGCCCCCCCCCCCCGGTGGGCGTGCCTTGCCTGCGCCCCCCCCCCCCCGGTGGGCGTGCCTTGCCTGCGCCCCCCCCGGTGGGCGCGCCTTGCCTGCGCCCCCCCCCGGTGGGCGCGCCTTGCCTGCGCCCCCCCCCCGGTGGGCGCGCCTTGCCTGCGCCCCCCCCGGTGGGCGCGCCTTGCCTGCGCCCCCCCCCGGTGGGCGCGCCTTGCCTGCGCCCCCCCCCGGTGGGCGCGCCTTGCCTGCGCCCCCCCCGGTGGGCGCGCCTTGCCTGCGCCCCCCCCCCCCGGTGGGCGCGCCTTGCCTGCGCCCCCCCCCCCCGGTGGGCGCGCCTTGCCTGCGCCCCCCCCCCGGTGGGCGCGCCTTGCCTGCGCCCCCCCCCCGGTGGGCGCGCCTTGCCTGCGCCCCCCCCCCCCGGTGGGCGCGCCTCGCCTGCGCCCCCCCCCGGTGGGCGCGCCTCGCCTGCGCCCCCCCCGGTGGGCGCGCCTCGCCTGCCGCCCCCCCCGGTGGGCGTGCCTCGCCTGCGCCCCCCCTGTGGGCGTGCCTCGCCTGCGCCCCCCCGGTGGGCGTGCCTCGCCTGCGCCCCCCCCCGGTGGGCGTGCCTCGCCTGCGCCCCCCCCCCCCCGGTGGGCGTGCCTCGCCTGCGCCCCCCCCCCCCGGTGGGCGTGCCTCGCCTGCGCCCCCCCGGTGGGCGTGCCTCGCCTGCGCCCCCCCGGTGGGCGTGCCTCGCCTGCGCCCCCCCCGGTGGGCGTGCCTCGCCTGCCCCTCCCCGGTGGGCGTGCCTTGCCTGCACCGCCCCTCCCCGATGGGCGTGCCTTGCCTGCGCCGCCCCTCCCCGATGGGCGTGCCTTGCCTGCGCCCCCCCCCCGATGGGCGTGCCTTGCCTGCGCCCCCCCCCCCCCCGATGGGCGTGCCTTGCCTGCGCCCCCCCCCCCCCCCGATGGGCGTGCCTTGCCTGCGCCCCCCCCCCCGATGGGCGTGCCTTGCCTGCGCCCCCCCCCGATGGGCGTGCCTTGCCTGCGCCCCCCCCCGATGGGCGTGCCTTGCCTGCGCCCCCCCCCGATGGGCGTGCCTTGCCTGCGCCCCCCCCCCGATGGGCGTGCCTTGCCTGCGCCCCCCCCCCGGTGGGCGTGCCTTGCCGCCCCCCCCGGTGGGCGTGCCTTGCCGCCCCCCCGGTGGGCGTGTCTTGCCTGCGCCCCCCCGGTGGGCGTGCCTTGCCTGCGCCCCCCCCCCCCCCCCCGGTGGGCGTGCCTTGCCTGCGCCCCCCCCCCCGGTGGGCGTGCCTTGCCTGCGCCCCCCCCGGTGGGCGTGCCTTGCCTGCGCCCCCCCCGGTGGGCGTGCCTTGCCTGCGCCCCCCCGGTGGGCGTGCCTTGCCTGCGCCCCCCCGGTGGGCGTGCCTTGCCTGCGCCCCCCCCGGTGGGCGTGCCTTGCCTGCGCCCCCCCCGGTGGGCGTGCCTTGCCTGCGCCCCCCCCGGTGGGCGTGCCTTGCCTGCGCCCCCCCCCCGGTGGGCGTGCCTTGCCTGCGCCCCCCCCCGGTGGGCGTGCCTTGCCTGCGCCCCCCCCGGTGGGCGTGCCTTGCCTGCGCCCCCCCCCGGTGGGCGTGCCTTGCCTGCGCCCCCCCCCCCGGTGGGCGTGCCTTGCCTGCGCCCCCCCCGGTGGGCGTGCCTTGCCTGCGCCCCCCCCCCCGGTGGGCGTGCCTTGCCTGCGCCCCCCCCCCCCGGTGGGCGTGCCTTGCCTGCGCCCCCCCCCGGTGGGCGTGCCTTGCCTGCGCCCCCCCCCGGTGGGCGTGCCTTGCCTGCGCCCCCCCCCGGTGGGCGTGCCTTGCCTGCGCCCCCCCCCCCGGTGGGCGTGCCCTGCCTGCGCCCCCCCCCGGTGGGCGTGCCCTGCCTGCGCCCCCCCCCCGGTGGGCGTGCCTTGCCTGCGCCCCCCCCCCCGGTGGGCGTGCCTTGCCTGCGCCCCCCCCCGGTGGGCGTGCCTTGCCTGCGCCCCCCCCCCGGTGGGCGTGTCTTGCCTGCGCCCCCCCCCCCCGGTGGGCGTGTCTTGCCTGCGCCCCCCCCCCCCGGTGGGCGTGTCTTGCCTGCGCCCCCCCCCCCCCCGGTGGGCGTGCCTTGCCTGCGCCCCCCCCCCCCCGGTGGGCGTGCCTTGCCTGCGCCCCCCCCGGTGGGCGTGCCTTGCCTGCGCCCCCCCCGGTGGGCGTGCCTTGCCTGCGCCCCCCCCCGGTGGGCGCGCCTTGCCTGCGCCCCCCCCCGGTGGGCGCGCCTTGCCTGCGCCCCCCCCCGGTGGGCGCGCCTTGCCTGCGCCCCCCCCTGGTGGGCGCGCCTTGCCTGCGCCCCCCCCGGTGGGCGCGCCTTGCCTGCGCCCCCCCCCCCCGGTGGGCGCGCCTTGCCTGCGCCCCCCCCCCCCCGGTGGGCGCGCCTTGCCTGCGCCCCCCCCCCGGTGGGCGCGCCTCGCCTGCGCCCCCCCCGGTGGGCGCGCCTCGCCCCCCCCCCCCCGATGGGCGTGCCTCGCCTGCGCCCCCCCGGTGGGCGTGCCTCGCCTGCGCCCCCCCCGGTGGGCGTGCCTCGCCTGCGCCCCCCCCGGTGGGCGTGCCTCGCCTGCGCCCCCCCCCCCCCGGTGGGCGTGCCTCGCCTGCGCCCCCCCCCCCCCCGGTGGGCGTGCCTCGCCTGCGCCCCCCCGGTGGGCGTGCCTCGCCTGCGCCCCCCCGGTGGGCGTGCCTCGCCTGCCCCTCCCCGGTGGGCGTGCCTTGCCTGCAACCGCCCCTCCCCGATGGGCGTGCCTTGCCTGCGCCGCCCCTCCCCGATGGGCGTGCCTTGCCTGCGCCCCCCCCCCCGATGGGCGTGCCTTGCCTGCGCCCCCCCCCCCCCGATGGGCGTGCCTTGCCTGCGCCCCCCCCCCCCCGATGGGCGTGCCTTGCCTGCGCCCCCCCCCCCCCCCCGATGGGCGTTGCCTTGCCTGCGCCCCCCCCCCGATGGGCGTGCCTTGCCTGCGCCCCCCCCCCCGATGGGCGTGCCTTGCCTGCGCCCCCCCCATGGGCGTGCCTTGCCTGCGCCCCCCCCCGATGGGCGTGCCTTGCCTG